>MU382637.1:0-28822 GCA_022495115.1 Xylaria castorea | reverse complement strand
CCGCGCCCCCCCCCCACCCTCGACCCCCCCGACCCCCCCCTCCCCGCCCACCCCCGCCCGGCCCCCCGCCGCCCCCCCCCCCCCCCCCCAGGCAGCGAACACAATGCGATTATGCCATGTCATCATTAGAATCTCTTATCGTGGCTCGTGAGTCGGATAACAATTCAGACAAATACACTTGAACTCGATCTGACAAACGCAAGCATTTATCGACTAGTCTCGCAGTTATGTCAGCCGCGAGACAGGGATATATTACCAACCGTCGCAGTGCCATGCTTATTGTGTGGGGGGGTATACACCACCATAACATGATAGGCGTCCAAACCGACTCCATATCGTAAACCAGTGAACTGCCGACCATGGAACCAGAGAACCCTTGTCCCTTCAAACTCAATTAGTATATCTTGGGTAGATTGGGAATTATAGCAACTGGCGAAGTAACAAGGGCTTAAGATCCCAACGCACCTTTTAAAGATTGGGTTGCTACAGATACTATACAAATAATAGCTATCCAAGACCCCCATTTGACTTCTATCACCGGATACACAATAACCCTCGACGTCAGTTTTGCGCATATCAGGAGGCAGCGATTCCGCCGTTTCGAGATGTCTTTGAGAACTTTCCATTGAGATAGGCATACGCGCCGGGCGAAGGTGTCAGGAACCCTATACTTGAGGTAGGTAATAAACACTTGTTGTTACACGAAGGACTCTAAAATACCTTCGTGGACGCTATCAAGCTATATGTAGGAGTCTCATTGTCTGTGTGCCTTGTGACACAAGGTAATGTTATTTGCACCCCTTTCCATCTCGACTCCAATTAGACGTTCCCACAGCCGATGTACGGTAACGACGCTGGTATGGTTCACTCGAACCAGTTCAATTGGAATAAAATTTAGAGGTCATCTTTTATTCACCAGGCTGCTGCTTTTGAGATCTAGAGGTACGACATCTATATGCTCCGACGCTATCTACATCGACAGAGCCTGGAACAGTTTCGACGTTCCGAGGACACAGCGTACTACCATTGCGATTGTCGCGGTAGTAGTCGAGGCGTGTTCACCCACAACAACAACTTAATAGAGGTACCGGCAATCGTTTATTAATAATACAGGGCCAGAGATGCGCAGCGCGAAAGACGCTTGCCGTGCTAGGTAGACAGGCGATAATTCCCGCCTAGGCTGCGCAGCTTTTCGATATTCTGTTTCCAATAGCCGCTTGCCCGCTGTAACTGTGAAACCCTTCGGTAAAAGGTCTAAGGTTAGAGATCGAACGAATACTTATCTGACCTATGACCAGGAATTAAACCAACAAACAGAATATCTTTAGAGCGACAAACTGTTAAACGCTCTTAGAGCTCACTGGAACTTAAACGAAACCCCCCCCACCCCTCCCTTTCATTTCTTCTTCGCTAATGTGCTGATGAGTATAACGTGAACCAATAAAAGACGGTGGAGAAGCTTCACGATATTGCTGGCTTCTGCTTCAGACCTTGTCAAAATATCTCGCGGACTAGACGTGACTATATATATACCGTTAATTCTTGATGAATGAACGGCGTCGTTTTTCGGTCACAAAATATCTAGAAAGGGTAGATAAAGAACTAGCTGTTTTCACCGAGGTGTTTGTAAAGGCATTGAAAAAGTGTGGGGGAAAGGGGCTGAGAGTTGTTCTTTCATATAAAGATTTACGCACACTCACATCAGGGCACTAATTTAATGAATCATCATGAAATTTAACATAATACACAATGTGACACCTGGTGGGAACTAAATATAGTGTGTTGCAGAGATGTGGAGCCTATATATACCGTTAACCACTATGGGGGTTAACGGCGTCGTTTTTCCTCCGTGACATAGTGGTTCTTGGATCGGCACCACGCTCCCCGAAACCCTTTCCGTGCTTCATTTACAAAATGGGCCCCATCTGCTTAAACGCATCGAAGAATTCAAGTGGATTCATACTTGGGAGAGAACCAGCCGCTAATTATTACCACAAGTTCCTCTCCTGTTTTTGCGTATCAAACTTCCTCGGTCACAGTATGCTCTTACTACAAAGTCCAATAGTAATAACATCCTTAAGCTTGAGTAGATATCGTAGTAGCCTACCATAACAGGTACACACTGTAAGGTCCTCTCAACTGAAAAATGCCGCGGAATCCTAGCTGATATAAGCAGACACATATCTGGATATGATTATGTGTGATGAAGTTAAAGGAGACAGGGTATATTCTGTACCATTTGTAACATATTGTCACATGACACTATAGGTATAGGAGTCAGGACTAAATGAACTGCGTTCATAGAGCACAACAAAAATTGGTAATATAGTAATCATAGTGTAGCTAAAGTATTAGCCTTTGAAATTGATTGAAAATATCGTTTTGTACCCCTCTCTTCGACAACTAAGTATCCAAATGAGTGACTAGAATAGAAATGAGCCAACGGCTCCCGCCTTGATAACACCATAGACAAGATACTTATGCGTGCCAATCGACATGCGAGTTAGTATTGAGCACCAGCGTTGGCTGACAAGTAGTGGAAGGTAAACCCAGGGTTAAGAAGTAACATCATGTTGCTTGCTTTCCAGACACAGCCTCCAGCCCCGTCACCAAACCCATCGCCAGATACGTCAAAGACCAACTTTGGGAGTGCCATTCCTAGATACTGCATCTAACGGAGCTAGTAACGTCGCCGAAGTTGTACGTAGGGTCCCCAAGATGAGCAATGCCGGGGTAGGTGAAGGTGATGGAGCGGCCCTGGCAGTTGAAGTCCCTATGGAAATTCAACCTTTAGCATAAGGAAAAGTAGCGAAGAAGCGGCTGATAGCTTACTGATAAATAGTGCAAGTAGTCCCCTGGTCTGGGCCAATGGCAGAGATGGAGTCCTGGAACGGAGCGGCGAAATTCACTGCAGACATATGTTAATGCGATGCTCATCTTGGAAATTAGTGGGAAACATACAACAGGCTCCTGTTTGGATTTCGAAGTTGTTGCACGTCCCGGTGAACCCGCCGTCTACGCAAGCGTAGACATGGGTTATGACCTGAGCACCAAGGGTGCCATCCGAGCCAGCCACTTCACGTGGAAGAACACCAGCACTCACGGTACCGACGAGAAGAGCAACTGTGGCGAGATTGAACTGCATTTTCTAGGATCTGTTGAGTTTAAAGGGCTTCGGGAAGTGTAGTGTTAAGGTGCGAGGTTATAGGGCTGTGATATTCGAATTTGAAACCATCAGGAGGTGAGGATTGTTCATACCTTTTATACTTAGAAAGAGCCGATACAACTGCGCGATATTGCCAGCCTCCCCTTCAGCGGAGGATTCAAAACTAATCAGACTGCCAACATTCAATGTAACACACCGTCGGTCGAAGCCATCACGAATTTACCATTGTGTAAGAAATACGAATTCAGGGAACTAGGACCATACAGATATCGAGCCATCCAACTCCACTCAAGTAGGCTATTACTGATATTAAGCGAAGGCAATATTAAAAGATTAGTTGGATTGGTAATGTATTTAGGTTGAGATTAGGTATAGAATTGGACTTCATACATGATCTTTATGTTCCAATCGTAAGCCGCACGCGCCAAGGAAACTTGGCAATGCTCTGCTTTTGCAATAGTTCTATAGGCCTACAGGGACCCACCACATAACTTCCCATCTACAACATACTTCGGCGAGGCAAAAACGCTGCATTTTCGACTCGAAAGTCGCCCCCTTACCTCCTTTAATATACATGTAGATAGTTAGATAGTGTAATTTATTGTTTGCTTTGCTTTGCTTTCCTTAGATTTTGGCTGGTATAGGCTAGTCTTCGAAACTTTAGCATAATAAAAACAACTCGCTAAACTATGGGCTTTAGTTAGTGCGCAAACTAGCCTTCATAGCCCACGCTCCCCTAATACAAATACTAAAATACTACTACATAAGTGTTCTGAAGTGTGCTGTAGAATGAAGTCGGATTGGCCTGGTGCTGGGCAGAATTTCTTACATCATCACCACTCTCGCCACTTTCAAGGCTGCATTAGGTCTATTCTGAATAGGCTATCGTCAGCATTTCGGTTACATGGGTCGGCTCCACTGGAATCCAGACTCGTGTAACACGAGTTTGGTATCATAGCTCATTCGCGAAAGAGTTAGACTGTCATGATGCACTGCATGGGATCAAAGACCTCAATACGCCGTCTGGAGGAAGAGAAGTTTAAACGGAACAACGGCAACAATGCTAGAAAATGATTTTGAAGGCGGCCTTTAGTTGGTGTATCATAGGTACTAAATAGGATTCAGGCTTGTGTGTTTATGACAAGATAGAAATCATATTAGGGGAGAGTGACACGGCTCTGGGCTTACTATACTAGTTACGATTCTTACATATGCTGTGTTCAATAGAGCCTTTAAGAATGTTACCTTGTGGCAAATTCTCGTATTATGCTACATTTGGAGGCGGTAAAATAAGACGGTAAAGACCTGGTTAGGACAGTGTAGAAGTTTTGTTTATGCGATGGGTATAGTATTATACCAGTAGTCTCTATATATTAAAAATGGCTGATAATATAAAGATGTCTGGCTTGTTTTCGTCGCTGTTACCTTTGCTTCTATCAAGGTTCAAGCCTCAGAGACTGGCTCTAGAGATAAGTGTAAAGACACCGGGGACGGCTAATAAGAATAAATGGACATGATTTGGACATAGTCCTGGAACAGTTGAGATTATTTGTGCAAGTAAACCCCAAACCAGGCTAAACAAGGAACTCGATTTTGCTTTAATCTATGTAAGTATATATTCCGCTTCTGCATAACAGTTTGGGGAGCAACTGTCGTTAGCACTTCTGGAGCATCGATCTCGTAGCTTTTGTCCCTTTCCTATAAGTGAATATATTAGTGTATTCTTAGCAGTAAGGACTCTCAGCTCAATACTATCGTAAAACTTCCTGCTCCAAGCTTTATCGCAGGCAAGGTACGAAAATCTTCCAAATTAGTATAGCGATTTGAGATAGACTGGCGGTCCATTATGCAGCTACTTAGGCGGTAGGTTAGTACAAGGATGTGAAGGGAAGATGAAAGGGGAAGAGAGTGGAATGTAGTGCTGCGGGCTTTCGTCTAGAATCTAGGCAGCCGCTGAGGGGCGAGAGACGAAGTGCCGGTGTGAGGCGAGGAAGAGCGGTACCGTGTTGGAGCGGCCGGGCGCTTTGAGCCTGGGGAAGACTGCTACTAAGGGGAAGGGGAAGGGCTCTTCGCGTGCTATCGACACTCTTTCCATTGGTAGGATGGATAGTGGTATGCTGAAGCTGAGTAAGAAGGATGGGCGGTGGACCCCGGAAAGGGGGTAAATTTAGTAAAAAGAGGAGGAGGCGAAGATTAGGGTGATTATAAACAGGTAGTGGCATATCAAAGTGCATACGAAGGCTCGCTGTTGGTGCAATATACCTCAATTTTGATGACATTTGCAAATACCTCCGTCCGTCTCCGTCCGCAATAGTCAACAAAGGTAAAAGATACATCCATACATAGGGCGGCCACCGCCGCTGCCGTCCCACACCCGTGAGTGTCTAGATCTCATTAAGGAGTCGCCTACAGGGTGTGATGCCGCCGTTGTTGCGCGAAAGGTCCCGAAACACCTGTCATCTATGTCTAATGTGTGCCACCGAAGCGGCATCATACAGTGGATGACTTCAATAGCATTGAACATCCTACTTCTAACATTTACTAAAGAGTGATTGCATCCAGGCAAATCCAATATACCATGGCTGATTTGTCATGTAGTCGGACCATCGATGGTGGTCGTCTACCGTGTTTGTTTATTCGGCTATCTCTGGGCATATGCCACACTATAATCCGCTGACTGAATAAAGCCACATCCTCATCACCTATGCTATAACTATAACTACATCACCCTCAAGTTAAAGACCCTCACCCTCCAAAATGAACGTAAGAAACCCAATGTGGCGGGCTGAGGGTCACATCCTCGCAAGCTGTGACGTCCCTCGAGTCATTTATTATTTGGTCAGCCGATCGTGTGGGAGTCTTGATACCTGTCCCATCATCATCGAACGCCCATTCTTCATGATGATCCTCAATCCAATGCCGGCGAAGAAGCCGAGACGCTTCGTGAAGTCCTTCGCTAGTAGTTGCATCCGTCATTTCCCGAGGTACTATCCACTCATATATCCGCGCCGCCATCTCAACACACCGAAGGTTGGGGCTTCTCGACACGGAAAACGGGCTGACAGATAGTTTCCAACTTTCAGATTTCTTTAGCGGCGGAAGGCAGGTCGTCGTACTGCGGCGTTCTCGACACGGGGACTTACACGACCTTCCCTGAGCTCGGCGTAACCTCGGCCTGGCGGGAATGGCTGCGGCTGTAGAGAATCGCTCTAACAGAGACTGCGTGCGAAGATACGACACGGTCAAGGACAGCCGCATTAACCGAGGTAGGCGAATGGAATCCGGCTGCATGGAGTGGAAATTTGGCCAGTAGTCTCGTAGGTACCCACCAGATATGGGGCCAAGCATCGACAGGAGGTCCGCGAATCCTAGCTCTTTGAGCATCGGCTGGGTCACATTGCTCCATAGCCATTGAAAGGTCTCAGGGGTTCCCAGGAACGATTTCGCGAGGCGACGGATGTCCTTCGCCTGGAGGCCGGGCAGTGCCAATGAGTGGGTTCGAGTGTGCTGGATAATTAATGTATCGCAGCGGTAAGCGCTCATGTCTATAATCACGACTAGCCCGTCTCTCGCAGCGCTCTTCAGCATATGCTCGGACGGCGGAAGTAAAAATCGGTCGAAGCCTGGCAGAGCCCGGATTTCCTGGGCAAGTTGCTCCAGTTCCTTACTAGCTGTATAAGGGAGGTTTTTTTTTGGATGTGATATACTGAGAGAGTCGAGTTGATCTCGAAGACTGATGAGCCTCTTCGCGAGCTGGGGACGTAGGTTCTGAAGTTCTGATATGTCGCTGCGCATATGGTTTAGAGACCCGGCGACAACTCCACGACCAAGCTCAAGTAGCTGGATTGCCTCGAAAGGCGTCTTCGCTGCATTTAGCGCCATCACTGCAGCGTTGAATGCCATGTCAAACATTCTCTAGGCCCGGTCTTGCTTATCTGAATTGTTAAGGAATCGAGGCATGAGGAGAGGCAAGAGATGTATCGTCATGTGAGCAACTTGGAAGGCCTTGAGCTAGCGACCTTGTAAGCTATATACTTCGAAGAGGCTTTGCCCGGCGTGTATACGATCCGCTGGAGAAGATGTCGCATGGTCGAAGGCATCTTGGCCAAATTCAATAGCTTTATCCAAGTCTGAATTGGCTCTGGTTCGGCCATACATTTCTCCGTGAGCAAGTGCGAGGCGTTGAAGACGATGAGCTCGTTCTGGATGATCCATCGGCGTCAAGGCAACGCTCTCTTGAAATAATTGGAGGTGCTTTTCTAGGTCTGCCACGGATCGTCTTTCACGGTACCTCAATTCATATAATTCATATGAAGTACCAAGATTCAGAACCAGAACAGCTTTATGTATACAGTTTGGCGTTGTTGTGTCTGCGTAGGGTTGGCCGTTTGAGCCCAAAGCCCAAGGACCCAAGTGAGCCCATGGTGTTAGATTTAGTGGATGAATAGAGTGCGTCGCCTTGTATTGTTTTGCTCATTGTACGTGATTGCCTTCGTTTTGAGCGAAGGTATGGAGGTACAACTAAGTGGAACGAAGGATTCTTTATTGGTAGAAAAAAAGGTTAGCTAATTTTATATGGACTAAATAAGGAACTATGACTTCCTATTTTGGTTAGTCTTTTAAACTCTTCATATTTTTTAGACCTTTTGCACTTTGTATACTATTTATATTGAATCAATATCAGATACCTGTCGCTGTGCAGTACGTCATATGGTTCAACAGAGGTCTTACTCGGGTTTTGCAGATCTCATGCCTACGCTACAGGACCACATCCCTCAGTAGTTAGTGTAGGCCGGTTCAGACATCCCATAGTTAATAGAAACACGAAGCGCATTCCTGGCCGGCTATTCCTCGGGTCCTGTTACACTAGCACAACCGGGTCCAGTTGGCTGATTGTACTGTACGAGCCTCACTCGGTGCAACACCTCATCCCAACACCCCCATACCATGAGTCGTCTAACAAATCGCCAAGCCGAAGAGCTGTATGTCGCTCTATTACATTGATCCTCCACCCTACCACCGTTAGCGGCGCTAATGTTACCGTCATCAGACACAAGTCAATCATTGCATATCTAGGCGCAAATGGGCTAACAGTCACAGCAACTTCTCTCAGGGCAGAACTGAATCTTGAAGAAAATGAGTTCGACGCTGCCACTACCGAGAAGTACAAGGGTTTGCTGGAGAAAAAATGGACGAGCGTTGTTCGATTACAGAAAAAGGCACGTGCGAATTCTCCCACTTCAGCTTTACCTAACAACTAACAGCCACTTCATTACAGATAATAGATCTCGAGTCTAAAAACGCCGCACTGCAGTCTGAGCTAGACAATGTAACCCCCGCCTCTCTGTCGATACGTAATAAAGACCCGTCATCTTGGCTGCCCAAAGCACCTCCTCGATACTCGCTCGAGTCCCATCGAAACACGATCAACTGCATCACCTTCCACCCAATCTTTTCGGTTCTTGCAACTGGCTCCGATGACTACACAATTAAAATATGGGACTGGGATGCTGGCGATCTTGAAAGGACTATCAAGGGGCATACTAGAGCGGTGTTAGATGTTGAATACGGTGGCCCGAGAGGCAATACGCTATTGGCGTCTTGCAGTTCGGATCTGACTATCAAGCTATGGGATCCAGCCAACGATTATAAAAATATTCGGACGTTGCCAGGCCACGATCATAGCGTAAGCGCTTTGCGGTTTATACCTGGCTCAGCCAATTTACTAGCCAGTGCGAGTAGAGACCAAACGTTGAAGATATGGGACGTTAGCACGGGGTTTTGTCTAAGAACGTTGAAGGGGCATACTGGCTGGGTCCGAGATCTGTTTCCATCTTCCGACGGCCGGTATCTGTTGTCTGCTGGGGACGACATGACAGCCCGATTATGGGATATCTCCACTGCTACCCAAACTGAGAGTAAATTAACCATGTTCGGCCACGAACACCATGTCGAGTGCTGCGCAATTGCTCCCCCTTCTACATATAAATACATTGCACTAACGGCAGGGCTGAAAAGACCACCGCCGACCAGCAGTTCAGCCGAATATATGGCCACGGGCTCGCGAGACAAGACAATTCGTTTGTGGGACGCTCGTGGTACCTGTCTTTTGACCCTCATTGGCCATGACAACTGGATACGCGCGCTCGTCTTCCATCCTGGTGGCCAATACCTCCTATCAGTGTCTGATGATAAGACATTAAGGTGCTGGGACCTAAGCCAAGACGGGCGATGCGTTAAAGTCATCGGAGAGCCGCATGAGCGCTTCATTACCTCGCTGCAGTGGGCACCAAGTATCGTACGAAATGTGGAGCATGTAGAATCCGCCACCAGCGGTGCTACCACTGAGCAGTTGCAGGAAGGGGAAGTAAGTAATAAGACGGCGTCTTCTGGTGCATCGATAGACGGGGTGGCAGGAGGCAAGCTCGGAGATGTGCAGATTCGCTGCGTACTTGCCACTGCGGGAGTAGACTGTAAGTTGAGAATCTTCACGAATTGACCAACCGCCAACTTCTAGATCACACCCATGGGGGCCCAAATGCCAACCCCATGTCTGCGGCTTCTTCACAAAACTGGATAGACTGGCCTAGGTCGGTGATAGATTTGCTGTACGCATGTCTATCGCCGTATACTTCTAAGATTAGAAAGCCGGTCCGGAAGGTCCGGACTTATTGCCGGTGTAAGTTAAGAGGTTCTTGGAAAAACTCTATAGCTTGCTCTAAATACGTAGCCATAGTCCTTCTTTTGTATTTTGCCCTGTAGCAAACCCCAAGATTTTGAGCGATGTCTGCCTGGCCTTGTTGCCGGAATGGTTACGAGCCGCCGAGCGTCCTGGAATAACTAGATTGAATAGTCCAAGTCATTTATCGCTTGGAATTCTTGGTATCGGGTCAGGTGACTGTTACCGAGCGTCTGCAGCCTGTCTACCTTCCTTGGGTGGTCGTCTGGAGTTAGGTCGATGGCGTCTTGTCCTAATTGGAAGTACCATTCTATGTTTGCTAACTGCCCTTGGCGTTGATAACTTTCTATGTACAATTGACTAAGGCTTTGTAGCATGTCAGCCTTTCTAAAATGGCCGGCGGGCGTTAATTAGGGCGAGAGCTTCTTCTGCAAACTGGATGGATTTATCAAGGTCGAGCCTTATGAAATCGTTCAATAGCTAGCTCCAGGTTAGTGACCGGCCGCGTTCGGTGATGCTGATCTCCGTATCCGAGCCCGAGCTGATGGGGCGGTTTTGACGTAGCCGATATAGCCCACCGTGGCTATCATCTGGGTCGGGAGCGTACAAGGTTATAGTGGCATTGGCATAAATCACTCGCATCTGCACTGCTTCCTTCTCCTAGTCATTTAAGTCTTCTTGACTGATGCATACAGCATCAGCCCAGAGGAAACGAAACCCCAACTGTCTCGTGGCAAGAATAGCGTCGCGGAGTATCAACGGAACTGAGGAAAGCGGGATTGCTTCTGTACAATCTCGTAGTGACCCTTTGTTGTAGTGGGATTGTCGCTGTAGCCCCAACAATATGACATAGCAAGATAATGAGCATGTTGGCCATTACTTACATGGAGGCGAGTTTCGTTTATCTCGTTTCCAACATATATGATCCGCGAAGGCAGGACGGGATTGGCGTCCTTGCCCTCACTACATGATGAGTAATGAGCCTGACAATTTCCAAACCAGGCACACGCAGTCTTGAATGTCCGGGGTGATGCTGTTCCTAACTCAGCATGATCCGGGAATCCTTGGTGGTCTATCATGAAAAAATCTATCTGCAAGGTTAAAGATTAATGATATCGTGTTATACATATAACGCACTAGAAAGATTATAGACTCCCAAAGTTTCGCGCTAGTTCTCGCAATGCACGGCGATACTGATATTATGAATCGAGAGTTGGCTTATGAGAATGACCTCAGTTGAATTCGCCATCTGATGGAACCCTCGGCCTGAATGGGCCCATTCGCCATTCTTATTTATCAAAGTGTCTTCAAAGATGGCGCACGGAGTGAGTGAACTTCAGTCTGGGTACAGTTTGAATGGCACGGGTTTCTCTGGTGATATTTCTCTTAGGAAATTGAGACATTGTGTGCATTTGGGTGCTCCTGGAACATTCTCCGGATTGGGCTTCACTGCCTTTTTCGATAGTATAATTAGAAAAGAACTTATCAAGAATTACATTGTAGCTTGGTGTTGAAATCGTAGAATATTTCCCGAAGGCGTCTAGGAATTCCGGGTGGCCGATGACGTAGAGATAAACCGGTCTGCAGGCAGAGGGAGGAAAGAGGTTAGTGTCTGTAAATAACATTTCCGCCATCTCTCGTTGACTCTCGGGAGAAGTTTCCTGACTTGCCAGCAGCTAAAATCAACTCAGGTATCCCCCTTCGAGTAGCGAGAGACATTATTGGCAGTTCGGTATGATGATTAGATATGTAGAATTATTAATATATATTTGGCTGGACTTTTAAACAGAAGTAGTTGCTATATGGGCGGGCAGGGGACATTTTGATTGGCCATGAACACAACGAAACATAGAATAGGTATAATATGTATGGCCTTTGCTTATTGATGCTATTAAACGCCGTTTCGCGCCGTTTTGTTGCCACACGTAGCGCTACACCTATTTTCTTCCGCAGATAGCTAACGAGCTGTTGACGACTTATTTTATTCCGCTCTAAGAAGGTTTTTTATAGAAACGTTAGTCTCTATAAGATTGTATTACGCCATATAACCACAAACTCTTATTTCTTCAACATACCATAAAGATACCACTGTATGGCTAATAAAATTCGATGAGCCAGATCCATTTCTATCGGGCCGGGTTACGTGAGAAACTGTCTCGTGTGGGTCGCAAGTAGTATAGGGGCTTCCATTTTCGGATCCCAAAACCTCCAGTCCTGGAGGATACCAACTCTTCAACATTTGCATGCAATATGAACACTGTTCCAAGCCCTTGAAACCAAGCCCTTGTTACATGACTCGTGATAGCATTTTCTAAAAACCGGGCGCTGTGTTTATAGAGGAAACTGATCATTGCTTCGTTTCTCTCAAGCACGGCAAGGTCGAGACTTTTCCACCCGCATGGGGATGTTCGGGTAAGGTCTGCTCCTCATTCGATTAGAAGCTCCGCTGCCTCGAGGTTCCATTTTCTGACGGCCTCGTGCAATAGAAAGATCCCAGCAGTACCCGAGCGACGTGTATCTTCATCTTCGGACGATCGCTCTTCGCTCGTCGTATTAAGATCCGCGCCCTTGTCAATGAGAAACTTGACTACCTTGGACTCAGACCCGGATATACCTATTTACCTTGTATTGAGAGTGAATAATCAAACCAGAGACTACTTAGTTAGTATCTTGACTTGGCCTTGTGCAATCTAGCCGGCAACTACACACACAAGCCACCCAACGGGACCGCACTAGCCATGTGGCTAGTGGCTCTGTCACAATATTGGAAGAAATGTATCAATCAAATAGTTATTCACAAGAATTCATGTCCGATATATAGTTGAGTTCAACGGCGTAATAAAACTATAGTAGGGGTTAAGACAAACCTAGCTGTGTACTAATACTGTGTTAAAGCAATGAGTATACTGCCGGGCAAAAACTCATCTAGTTTTATATGATACTTTTCTTAAATTAAACGGTATGCACCCGTCGATAGGAATAATCCGTCTCTTGACAAGCTGGGCGCTTTAATAAAGCGTTGAAAATTCCAAGGGAGCGAAGCCATTCTTGCTAAGCTAAAGCAAACCATAGCTAGTATTCTATGCAAAAATTATAGTGTTTTGTTGAATAGTTCGCAAGAAATCAAATCACTTTTGGATTATAATGCGAAGTAAGTTAAAACAAATGATTTTTTTAACTTAGCATTAAATGTTACCGAAACGTAATAACAAAGTGTAATTTTAAAGATTGCTTCGCGAATAAGTCGCTAAAATAATCTTGTTATAGCTTTAAGGTTTTATTCACTTATAAATTCTTTCCTTTAGTCCTTTTATAACAAGGGCTAAATTTTAAGACTTAAAGCAATAGTAGTTTTATTTAGCTAATAATTCTTTAGGGTTTTTAAAGGTTTATAATTTCCTTTTTTTTAGTTAATAATTAATTTAGCTATTTATGCTTATAGTTTATAAAGCTTAAACTTATAGGTTAAGCTTTTATTTTTATAGTTAGTTTTTATATAGTAATATAAGCAACAACTTGTTTATATAACTTTATTGCTAACTAATAGTTTATATTTTTAATTATATAACTTTAGCGCTAATAACTAATAAGCTTTAGTAGTTTTAGCTATATAACACTATTTTTTTTTTTTAAAGCTTGTTTTTAAGCGTAACTGTTATATTTTTTTGTTTAAAAAGTTTATATAGTTATTGTTGCTAACTTGCTTGTTTTTAAGCTTTTTTAAATATTATTAATAAAAGTTTTTAATAAATTTTTTAGCGGTTAAGCTATACAAATGTTTATAAAATTTTTAAGTTTAATGCTTTTTAGCTAGCTAATTTTTTTATTTAACAAAATATTTTATATGTTTTTAAGTTTTTATAAAGTTTATAATTTTGTTAATATAGTATTTATTTGCAGCTTTTATAAGTTTAGCTTTATGTAAAACTTAGTTAAAGTTAAAATTTTTTTAATTGTTAGCGCAATATAACTTTATAAATAAAATATAAAACAAGTTATAAATTTTTTACTTTTTAAGTAAAATAAGTTTAATAGCAGTTAAAAAAATTACTTTTTAAATTTAAAATAGTTTTAATATTTTATTATTAAATTTTTTAGCAAATTGTTTTGTTTTAATATTTTTTACGTTTAATATAACTAGTTAGTTTTTTTTATAAACAAAGAACTTTTTTTGCTTTTTATTAGCTTATTTTTTTATTTTTTTCCGGCTAGCTTTTAAATATATTTTAGCTTTTTTGTAAACTTACGTTATTTAATAAGCGTAAAGCTAACTGCTTAAGTTATAAAGTACGCTAAAAAAAAATTATATGCTATAAAATAATAACTATAGTTAACATAAAAAAAAGTTATATAAGTAAAAAAAAATGTTATATTATTATAAGCAAATTTTGCTATAAATAATAAGTTTTTTTAATTTAACATTTTATAGTTTATAAAAGTACGTAAATAAGCTTTAAACAACTAGTTTAATTGTTTAGTTTAACTATTAGTTTAAAAATAAAAAGCTATACTTATTTATAGTTTAATATTAACTAGTTTAAAAAAGTTTTTTTAAAAGTGCGCTATAAACTTAAAGTTTTTATTAAATATTATGTTAAAAAAAATATTATAATATTTTTAATAAGTTTTTATAAAAATTTTAATAAAATTTTTAGTTTTTTTTTTCCTTTTTTTAAATAAAATAAAATGCTTTATTTTTATAAAAAAGTTAACTATTACTTATATAAAATTATAGCTATTAAAAAAAAGTAAGTTTATAATAAAATTTATTACTATAATATTTTATAGTTTATAATAAAGCTTTATAAGTTATAAATAACTAAAAAAAGCATGTTTTAAAGCTTTATTACGTTAGTACTTTAAATATTTATTTATAAAGTTTTTTATAATTTTTTTAATATTAAGCTATTAAAAGTTATAAATAATTAGTTTAAAAGTTTTATTTATTTTTATATAATTAATAACTAAAATGTTATACTTTAATTTTATTACTTTTTATTATAAAGTTTTAAGTATTTAAAAGCGCTTTTTTTTATATAATAAGCTATTTTGTTTAACTGTTACGTTTTTACGTAAAGTTTTTGTTTTTAAAACATATTGAAAATTTTTAAAGCTTGCTTTTTTTATGCGTTTTATAAAGTTTATTGTTTATTTAAACATAGTTAAACTATAAAAGCGTTATAAAGTTAACAATATTATAGCTAAAAATATAAATATTAGTTTTATAAAGTTTTCAAAATATAAAAAATGTTTATTTTATAAAACTAATTTTATAAGCTAGTTTTTAGCTCTTTTTTTTTTAAGCTAATATTAAGCTAATTTTAACAAAATATTAGCTTTTTTATTTTGTTTGCTAAATTTATAGTTAATAATAAACTAGTACGTAAATAATTGTTAAACTTATTTAGCTTATTTTTTATTAAAAACTTTAGCTGTTATAAAATATAACAAATTTTAATAATTTAAATATATTTTAATGCAACTTTTAGCTTTTTTTAAGTATTATTTTTAATAATTTAAAAAATTTATAATAATAAATAGTTTTTTGTTATAAATTTTATAGTTTATTTTAGCTAACATTAATTTTTTAAAATAAAAAGTTATAAGTTATAGCTTTTTATTTTTGTTTTTTTAAAATAAAACTATATTAAGCGCAAAGTTTAACGTGTTAATTTTAACGTAAGCAATTTTTTTTAAGTTAAAATAAACAAAAATTAGCACAATAATAAAATAATGTTTAAAAAGCTAAAAAATATTATTTATTATGTTAGTTTAAGTTTAAGTTTTTTTGTTAGCTTTATTTATGTTAATAAAAAGTTTTACTATTAAAAAAAACTTTTTAATAAAACGTTAATAAAAGTTAGCAAATTTTATAAACTATTAGCATTTTTTAAAAGTTTATAATATTTTTTATTTAATAATATAGTTAATTTTGTTTTTAGCTATTATAATACTGTTAATATTAATAATATAGTTAAAAAATTTTACTTTTTATACTTTTTATTAACACTTTTATAGTATAACAGCAAAGTTATACTTAATTAAACATTAAAGTATTTTTTTTATAATATAGTTATATTTTTTAAAAATGTTTATATATATTAAAAAGTTGTTAAAATATATAAAAAGCCCGTTATTAATAAAATTTTAAAAAATGTTATTTATTATTAACTAAAAAATAGCAAATATATTAATAAAACTTATTAATATAACAATATATTTAAAAAGCTTATATTTATAACAAAAAACAGTTTTTTATTTATAACTGTTTTTAATACGTACTAAATAAAAACTAAATTTTAAGTTTATTTTAGTAAACTATTTAATTATATAAAATTAAACTTAAAGCTTATTAATTAATAATATTAAATATTTTACTAGTATAATTATACTGTTAAGTTTTTTATAGTTTATTATAAAGCGCAAAAAATTATTAAAGTTTTTTTTTTATATAAATATTAAAAAAGCGCTATATAATAAAGTAAACTTATAAATATGTTTATTGTTTAATATTTTTTTAAGCTATAGTTTTAATATATTTAATTTATGCGCGCTTATTATATATAAAAGTTTTTAAAAAAATAACTTGCTTTTTTATAAATTAATGTTATAGTTTTAAAATTAATAATTTAAAAGCTTTATTGCTGCTTTTTTACTTATAATAGCTAAATATTTATAAAACTTAGCTAATACGTTTATTAGTGCTACTTTTACTGCTATTTAAATAAAAAAAATATTATATAGTTTAGCTTTTATTTGTTTTAAAGCAGTTTAACTAGTGTAATTTTTTTAGCAATAGTATAATATAAATTTTATTTTGCTTTTGTTAAAAAAATAAGCTAGTTAATACTTTTTAAGCTATTATTAAAGCAATATTACGTTATATTATATATTTAAAGCAATAAGTTTAAAGTTTAGTTTTATAAAATAATTATTTTAGTATTAAAGTATAAAACTATTAATATAATATTTTTTTCTGTTTTTTATAACAGTAATATTAAATATAATTATTAGTTTTAAGTTAATATATTTAATTATTAATATTTTTTATTTGCGTGCTTAAATAAAAAAAAGTATAAATATTAAGCTGCTAATGTTTAAAAGCATTTGGATAATATATTTTTTGCTATTATAAAAAAGTGTTATAAGTATAATTAGTTAATTATTTAACTTAAGTTGCTTACTAATTTATTTGTTATTATTGTTAGCATTATAGTTTTTTTTAAAAGCAAATATTATAATTGTTTTATTTTAATCCGGCTAAAAGTTTTTATAAAATATAATATAAAAGCTGTTTAAAAATCTAAGTTTAAGCTATTTTTAATTTTTATAAATCGTAATAAAAATTTATTGCTTAAGTTTATTATAATAGCGTTTATTTTAGCTTTTTTTAAGTTTGTTAAAAAAAATAATTTATTATTGTTTTTTTGTTTTATAGCAGAATTTTTTTTTAAAACTAAAAATAAGTTCTAACTATTAATATTTTTATAAGTAAAACAAACTAATGTTTAATAATTGTTTTATTTATAACGCTAATATATTTTTTTATTTTTTTTATATTAGTTAATAGCAACTTATAATATTTTTGCTAAAGCGTTTTTGTTAAAAGTTTATTGTTTTTTTTTTAAGTTAAATTTAGTTTTTTTTTTTAAAATATTTTTGTTTTTAAGTTTTTTTTTTTCGTTTTTTTTTAAAAATTAATTTTAGCTGCTAAAGTTAAAGCAATTTTTATGTTTACTATTAGTTTAGCTTAACTTCGAGCGCTTTTATATTAAAATAAGCTTTTTTTTTAATAAAATATTAAAGTTAGTTAATATATTTTTATAAATTTAGCTAGCTTTATAAATAGCGTTAAAAAATTTATTATTGTTATTTAAAAGCTTACTATATTTTAAATAAACTAGTTTAATAATATTGTTTAAAAAAGTTTTAATAATATAAGTTTAAAACGTAGTTTTAAACTATTATATAACTTTGTTAAAATTAAAAAGTTTAATAAAATATTAAGCTATATTATTTTAATATTTTAGCTTGTATATTTTTTTTAAGTTTTTATGCTTTTTTAAAAAGTTTTAAAAGCGTTTTTTTAAAGCAGCTTTATAAAATAACTACTTATTAAATATATTTATACGGTTTAGCTAAAACGTTTGTTATTAATGCTATATTTAAGCTTTATTAGTTAATAATAAACTTATTTAGTTAATATACGTATAATTGTTAAAAAATACTACAATATATGTTTATATATATGCTTTTATTTAGTTTTACTATAGCTAAAACTTTATAAAGTTTTTGCTATTATAATTAATAAGTTTATTTAATTATATAAAGTTAATTATAATAGTTGTTAAAAGTTAAACTAAACGTTTTATAGTTTGCACTAGTTAATTTTTAATGCTTTAAAGTTGTAAAAATTTATTGTTGTTATTTTTATTGTTTTTGTTTAGCTTTTTTAATAGTTTTTAAAAAAGCTTTTATAATAGTTTTTATAAAAGTTTATATTTATTATTAAATTTATTAAAATTAAAGTTTTTAAAGTTATTGTTTTTTTTAACTAATAAAGCATAAATATATATAGTATAATATTAGTTAGTTATAGCTTTTAAAATATTTTATATTTAAGCTGCTTAAAAATATTTACTAGTTAACTAGTTATAAATATAAGCTTTATTACTAAAGTATTTAATAATAAGTTTTAATAAAACTTTGCTAGTAAAAAGTTTGCTAATAAAAAAAGTTAAAAATGTTATAAATTTTGCTAACATTTTTTACTTTTATAAGTTATTAATAATAAAATTAACGTTAACTTTTCGTATTTTTAACAGCTGTTTTTATATTTTTTTATAATAGTTTTTATATAAATATAAAAGTTGTTAATTTATATAAAATTAATGTTATAACTTTAAAAGTTTTTAAGTTATTTTTTTTTATTATTAGTTTACGAATTAAAATTAGTTATAAGTTAGTTATAAGCTTATTTTTATTTTTATATTTTGCTATATAGTATATAAAAAGCTTTATAATATATTTTTGCTATATTTTAAAGCTTTTAAATAACTATATTATATATTTAAACATTTTATATTAGTTATATAATAGTAGTTTAAGTTTTTTGTATAAAAGTTATGCTTATTTTATATATATAAGTTTAAAACTAAAAAGCTTGTTTTTTTTAAGCTTTTATACTATTATAATATATTATAGCTATTATGTTATAAATAAACTAAACAATAATATAAAACTATTAAATAAGCAAGTTTTAGTTAAATTTTAAATTATTAACGCTTTAAGCTAAAATTAAAATAAGCTAATAAGCGTTTTTTATTTAATTATACAAGTTTAATGTTTAATTAAAAAAGTTTTAAATTATTATATTAGTTATTTTAATGTTTTTATTTTAAACAATATAAATAAAATCGGAAAGTTAATATAAAACTAAAATATTATTAAATAAAATAGTGTGCTTTATAAAGTTGTTTATTTTAAATGTTGCTATTATAAGTTTAACAAAAAATTGTTTTTATAAAAAAAGTTGCTTAAAATAAATTTAATTTTAAAAAAATGTTTTTAAAAATGTTTTTATAATATAAAAGCTATTAATATAATTAATAAAAGTTAATATAGCTTTAATTAAAAAAAGTATTAAAGTTATAAAAACAACTAAAGTTTAAAACGTAAGTTTTAAGTCCTTTAATATTATAAAAAAACTTAAAATAGTTTTTTTTATAATTTTTAGTTAATATAAATCTAAAAAAAATTGTAAACTTTTAGTTTTAAAAGTTTTTACGCGTAAAATAACAAAAAACGCTATTAAACTAGCGTTAAATAATGTTTTAAAATTAAATATATTTTTTTTTAAGCTGTTTAACTTTTTTTATAAGTTAAAAAAAGCGTTTTAAACGCTTAATTTTAATTTGTTTAATTTAAATTTGTTTAAAAAGTTATTAAAAAAGTTTAATTTTTTTAATTTAACAATATATTAAATAAAAAAAGTATTAGCAAAAATAGCTAAATTTTATAAAATTAATAAGTAATTATTATAATTAGCAAAAATATAAGCTATATTATTAACAACTATTGCAGTATAAATTAGCTAAAATAATATATTAGTTTAAATAATTAAGCAGCTTTTATTATTAGCAATAAAAGCAAATAAGTTTAAAGTTGTTATAAATATTTTATATAAAGTTAAAAAAATTAATACTAAAAGCTTTATATAAAACTTAGTTTAAATAAAACAATAGCTTAAATATTTATATAATAAATATAAAATGTTAAAACTTTTTAAAAAAAAATAAAAAATTATTTATAACAAAAGCTAAATTTTAAAACTTAAAGCAATAATAGTTCTATTTAGCTAATAATTTTTTAAAGTTTTTAAAAGTTTATAATTTCCTTTTTTTTAGTCAGCGATTAACTTAGCTATTTATATTTATAGTTTATAAAGCTTAAACCTATAGGTCGGGCTTTTATCCTTACGGTTGGTCTTTATGTAGTAGCATAAGCGGCAACCTGTTCATATAACTCTATTGCTAACCAATAGTTTGTATCTCCAACTGTATAACCCTAGCGCTAGTAACTAACAGGCCTTGGCAGTCTTGGCCGTGTAACACCTTTAAAACCTAGCGAGATAAGAAAGAGAGCTGGCTCTAATCCAGGATCAATGCCTTCTTTCCACATTAAGCACGATCGCATATAGCTCACTTTCCGCCCCAAGCTTTGTCAAACTTATTGATTTCATGTTTGGCCTTCGATGTGTATGTTTCGTACCGCGCCGTTGAGCTCTCACCCCCTTTCGCTCCGCCGGAGATTCGTTCGACGATAGTTGCATCGGCGTTGATGTATTGGTCAAGCATGTACATCGGCTCTTGTTCCGCCCTTTTCTCAAAAGATTAGTCCATGGGTGATGATCTTTATATAAGGCTGCCTTACATGCTGTTGCCACCATGAGATGGCTTGGCACTTCGTTGTTGAGATGGGGAAGACATGATGGTGTTTATTATGGAGTCTGATTGTGATAACTAGCGATAGTAGTTAGGTTTGATGATGGAAATAATAGCAGATATCATCGTAGCAGAGGTCTCCTTCCCAGCTTTTATATTCAACACTAGATAGACATCTCGGAAACTTGTGTCTTTATTTGACTCCATGTATGGCGAGAGCCAAAATCGGGGAGATCTAAGTTTGACTACATGGAGACTATTCTGAGCCAAAATCTGTAGCTATGTTCCTGACTAATTTCTTTCAGCCTAGCCTATATTTCGGGTTTGTCGACTGCCAAAGTCTGTGTGGACCAAATAGGAGTCGTAGGTAGGAGTCGTAGGTCGCTGTCCCCCGCAGATTTTGCGCATACGAATACGCTCTTAGGACAGCTCAGATATTATGGATTATGGAGCCGGCTCTGTGGTTGCATCAACGAATCAAAATGGCCAACAAAATCTGCCCAGAGCGCCGCCCAATGCAACGCCATGCGTGACAAAATCCTGGCCAGCAGGGATGAATCAATCTTATGCCTGGACAAAACCTGGTGCCGCGAACCAGCGATAAAATCCGAGTCCTCTAGGCAGTCGAGAGCACCCAGGCGGCCTCACAGCCTTACTCTGGTGAAAATCACCCCTGTGGTAAGAGACGACTACAATCAAATAGGAACGAGTCCCACTACATAGAAGCTCTGCTATGTTGACACAACTTTTCTCCTTCAAATACTTGTCTTTCGTGCTTTATATGGTCTAAACTACAATCAAGAGGTTTCCTTCTCCCTTTTGTTGGCTTATCAATCGCCCGCACGTTTCAATGGCAACTTTCCCTCTATCGTCCAAGATTAGGGAGGAGGAATGGGATCACCACAAAAGTCTCATCATCTCACTCTATCTGGGCACGGATCATGAAGAAAGCGAAGGCGTCGAAGTAGGTGAAGGCCAGATCACAGGCAAGACTCTCGATGAGGTCGCCGAGTCAATGAGGGGCTATGGATTCAATGCTAGGTGAATACCCCGAGCCTGTATCTCATTTAACGTTCGCATCGCTGATGATCATGCTCATAGTATGTCTCAGTTTGAGGCCAAGTTGAATACATGGGGGGCTCGCAAGAACCTCAAACCTAAAGAGTGGGAGCAAGTGCATGAGAGGCTTGACATGCTGCCCCAAGCTACGAAAAGTCGAGTCCTCATAAGTGGCCGTGTCGTTGCAGACTCTAAGATCAAGCGCGCTCGACGATATCGCAAGCAGAAGTCTCGAACAGCCAATAGCGTGCCCACGGGTGATTCTCCAAACTTTTCTGCTCTCTCACACCACGTTCATATCGAGGTCCAGGAACTCGACGGGCGATGGGTTCAACTTTTCAGTACGGATACTTCGGCTACGCCAGCAATTCCTCGCTGTCCACGGGCTGTCGCCGTTGAAGAGGATTCCACTGCCGAATTATCTGTCTCAAGCCTCATTCCTGTTACATCGACTAGCTTGAGACCGTCTGTTAGAAATCATCACTGTTCACTCGATGGCGATGGGAACTTTAATGAATCGATTCGGGAATATCGGCTAGCGACTCCCACGGCCTGGTTCGTTTCTCTTCCCTCGAGACGCATCATCAGTGCCATGCGTGAATATGGGCTCTATGGTGTTAGCCCTACTGGAAACACAACACAAGATCGAGCTGCGTCCACTGAAATGATTGAGTTCGATAGCGAGACGTCCTATTCTCGCATGGGTAATGCAAGTCTACAATCCCCGAATGCTATATTAGTCGGTGGTCAAGATTATCGATATCAGAATGAGCAAAACCGACGTATCATGACACCAGCCGACGTCCGCAGATCTAAGTCCAGCCGTTTCTTGCTTTCAGCTATTGCGAATGGTATACGCGAACCAAGTGAGATCCCGGCAGAGGCGCTAGACGATATTTTCGGGGCCTGTGGCGCTGTAAACTTATTGCTACTACAATGTATCAAGGACGTACCATATCTGTTCGCAGAACTTGTCTCAGCTCTCCTACTGGCCTCAATATGTTGGGGAAAACACGGCGCCATTGCATGGCTTCTCAAAAAAGGTTTTGTCTATGCCGATAACACCGTAATATTTACCCAAAGAGGTCGATTAACTCCACTGGAAGCCGCAGCGATAAAAGGAGATGAAGCGTTGGTGGAACTTCTTCTATCGTATGGAGGCGACCCTAACAAATCTCATCATTCTGGCAGGAAGAGCGGTGCCCTGGAATTTATCATGCAGAGCAATGTTCAGGAGTACCGATGGGCATATCAAGATTATTCGAAAGACCCACCTAGCCTCAACATACTTCAAAAGTTGTTTCAGGCAGGAGCTGAAGTTCGCCCGTCTAATATTAGGGACACACTCAGAGTGCTAGATGAGGCAAGCGCGTCTCTCGTTATTCTCCAAGTCAACCCATCTCAGCATGAAGAATACATTGTGAGAAAGTTTTGGTATCATATTGTTCAATATGGCGAAGATGTCCATGTGGCTAACCTCTTCAGTCGGTTCATATCTGACTGTGTAGAGCGACACAATGGACGATGTATATCACGTCATCGGGAAAAGGTAGACACTGCTTTGGTAATGGCGGCTTTTACAGGTCGTACGAAAACATTTCTGGCCATGTGCCCCCACTCCAGTCACACATCATCTTATCTCAACGAGCGGCTCTTGAGCGCTGCAATCGAAGGTGGTCAATCTGTTATCATCAACTCTGTAATGCTAAGACGACCTAACATCAACCCTGTTCCACATACACTAGTACAGTTCGATTCCGCCAAAACAAGCCCACTGGCACGATCGATACAAAACAAAAATATTGAACTCATCGAGTGTTTTGTAAATGCGGGTATTTTAAACTCATTACACATGGGTGGTCGATTTGAAGTCGCGCTTAGCGCCGCAGCCAAGATTGGGGATGTTAATCTTGTCACTCGTCTGTTAAGTTCGTGTCCAAATCTTGAATCGCAAAACATGATAGACGCCCTACATCTGGCTATCAAAGAAGGTCATGAAGTTATCGCACATTTACTCTTGGAAGAAGGTGCTTCCGTCTATCATACGCCAGACATTTTAACATCAAAGCACGACGAAGATCTTACACTGCTGGCAGCAGGCAAAGGCAATAAGAGCATCGCGCAAAAATTACTGAATATCGGAGATACAACATATCGCTGGCATGACTCTATTGATCGAGGCAATTTTCAGCAATTATGGAGCTCGATGAGCTCAGATATAACAGATACCTACCTGTTATCTTTTTCTTATGGTCTTCGCTACGAGATAACAGTTGATGTGAAGCGTTTTGACTTTAAACCTGCAACCAAGACAGAACAAGTCTATCAAGATATTTGCGACTCTCTTGCAGCAACACTCGAAGGCAAGAAGGGGTGCAATTCAGTCCTAGATTCTAAGCTCGCGACTGTGCAGCTATTAACAGCATGCCTTGCGATTGCTGTATGGCAAAACAATCCCACCATAGCAGAAGAACTTATCAGAAGGGGAGCAAATGCATCGGATGCGACAGTTTTAACATGCGCCGTGCGATGGGGCACAACAGGCTTGTTCCAGCTTCTCCTGCACAGTATGGATCACCAGAAACCCGTGATTACTAGGGGTCTGAGAACTGAGGTGCTCAAAGCAGTCATCAGACAGGGACCTGATAAGTATGACCTTGTGTGTCAGTTGATTAAATCTGGACTAGTAGATATACTTGACACCGGACATTCCGACAGCGACGATGAATCCGTCATGTTGACGCCCTTAGGAGAGGCGATAATAGCTACAGAGGCCGAGTTTTCCCAAAAGTTTAGCTACGATGTGGCCAGATTACTACTTCATCATGGTTGTGATCCCGATAGTATCGTTGGTTTCGACGAGGAGTCCCGCCCTCCTACCAACCAGACCGCCATGCTCGTAGCTATTGACGTTGAAGATAAAGAACTGGTTAAGCTCTTGATTGAATATGGCGCTGACGTCAACCTTGAACTGCGCTATCTAGTCAGACGCACTCCTCTTCAAAAGGCGGCCGAGAAGGGAGACCTTTCAATGGTTCGGTTGCTGCTTCAATATGGGGCAGACGTCAACGCCAAACCAGGTATAGCCATGGGCGGAACAGCGTTGCAGTTCGCGGCAATCTCAGGCAATTGTGAGGTAGCATGTGAGCTGTTGAGTCACGGTGCATTCCTCTACACGCCACCGCCCAAGATTGGAGGCCGGTGGCCCATTGAAGGAGCCGCTGAGCATGGTCGGATTGACATGATTCAGTTTCTATGGAACGCGAATGCGGGAACACTTTTCCTTGGCTATGAAGAGAACGGATTCCGAGAGAGAAACTTCAAGAAAGCTATGAGGCTTGCTAGGGATAGCGACCATTATGCGTGTGTCGAATTAATCGCGCAGCTGACGAATCTACCTGTCACAGCTACTGATGTACCACCGGTGGTTTCTCCTATGTACATCGACTGGCCGCCGCCTGAGCGACCCGTCGATTGAGTCTTGCCTTTTGGACTTCTGGATCGTATCAATTTCTTAGTGTCATCAATATTTTAGGTTTGCGGTTGATAACATGGCATTTGGGATATGCTGCCGATAGCGCGGATGAACCGCGCTCGGAAATGATTGAGATATATCTGCAAGTTGATGATTTAGTGTTGGTTAGGTTTTTTTAGACTCTCGTTAGTATTATTAGCACCCGGTAGTTTAATTTCACTGCAGTTTTAAAGGTTTGACATGGAACGACCTATTATACTCATTGTGATGATATCGCAATCTCACCATTTGAGCCCGCTTCGATTCTGTCAAATTGCCACACTGAAAGAATGAACCGCCAAGTGTTTAGAGCGTCTTACCCTTACATGCTTGTCAGGGTCTAGCCATCTTACAGATCGCGATTGCGATGGCTTAGTTGACCCCTTCGGTATCGGCGATCCGGAAGACATACTTCACAGCGTTCGCCTTGCCATCCCTCAAATTTTCCAAGGCCTGCTGGACCCCACCGAGTCCTCCCGGGATCACCTCCTGAGGTTGTGGCCTAAGCCAGCCCTCCTATACACGACACTAGAATGAGCGACGTCCGCTTGTGGTAGGAACTCTCTGGAGTTCTGTGGTTTACAGGAGTCATAGCAGCAGGACATGCTCGCTTAAGCAATTCTGAGGCGTGCGAAAAGGGGAGTGAAGGACTGATAACTAACCTGCAAGCCGCGGGCGAAATAACGGAAATAGACGTAGCCGAAATCCTTTGCGTCCTGATGAACCGACCCCACACGTGTGCGGGAATGCTCGACGTGCAATGGTACCTCGCTCGCCTCTACGTCCTGCACGAAGGTGATCTTGGCGCCACCTGCAAGGGCTTTGAAGAGATTGACGTAGCTCCAGGGCTTGGACACGGCGTCCAACGCATATAGGAGGGGCTTACCGCTGGCCGCCTTGCGCAAGCCATCCACGACAGCGTCGTCTCCTTCGCGGTAATCTAAGATGACGTCCCCTTTGCTGCGGTCGATGAGAGTTTCGACGTGCGCTATCGAACGGCCTGCGACGCATATTAACGGATGTATGTTGCTACGTTGCGCAAGCTGTACAGCGTAGGCACCGACGGCGGATGCCGCGCCGTATATAACAAGTGGGATAGGTTCGGTGGCCGGCAACCAGGGCTGTGGTAACTTTAGGCGACTGTACAGAGCCACGGCCGACGTCATGGCAGCCAAGGGGATAGCAGCAGCCTCTAGAAACATTCGTTAGTACAGCGGCTTAAAGCTCGTCGGAACATAGTCCCCCTTCGGCAGTCTTACCCTCAAACGTGGTCTTCTCGGGGATGTGAAATGTTGTGTACTGCCAGGCCACTGCATACTCGGCATAGGAACCGCCTGGCTCCATCATCTCGTGAAAGGCCGCTACCCTGTCGCCGATCTTGAACTCGAAAACATCTTTCCCCACTTCGTAGACAACACCGGCAATATCGTCACCTGCATTCACCGTACAATCGAACCACATGGGAACCTTCCAGTCCTTGGGGTTAGAGCCACTGACGATGACCTTAATAACGACTTGGCCGGCGCCTGCCTTAGGGATCGGCGCATCATGAACTTGGACCTTGGGCCCTGAGTCGCATCAGCTTGGCCTATTGCTCCTTGTTATTGCGATTATAATAATGTGGTTGGATACCTTCGCTGACAAGGGCTTCCTTCATGGTGACGTAGATAGCGGCTGGCCGCTGACTGCTCAAAAGTTATGGGAATAGAGAATATTCATCTATATTGCCAGGATCGCTGCCAAATGAGATGGGAATTCCAGAGGGGAATAGACGGGAAGCGAGGTACAGAAAATGAGGATTATCCCTCTATTGACTCTTCTCAACATCATTATTCACTAATCCAAAAATAACAGTTCTCTTATATTGTCCCATGCGATCAAATTAAGCTTTCGTTGCATGCGGTGTACCCCATGCGTGTCTGCTGCTTACTAAACTTCCTTGCTGGCGCGGAAAATTGTTCTCCCTTGTGTTGATTACCATATGCTGTATTACTTAATGACAGTTACAAACGCGAAACAGACGGGCGGGATATTCTTTTCCCTTTAGAGATGATTGGCTAATTACTATAGATTAATCTAGCAATTACTACAACCACATAAAATACCACCAGAAGTGGCGAAATTGTCAAGGTTGCATCATATCGCTATTTTCTCTCAGCCAGCTTTCAGGGACGAGATTCGTTGCCCCAAAGAGAAGACCAGCGACTTAGTGAGCAATTTGCGAAGAAATTCGAGCGTGCGTGTTTCCGATCGTTATTACATTATGAGCTGTTCATTCGTCCTCGAGGCATATGTTCATCACAAGCCTACGTAGAGGAGCACATTCTCTCTCTCTCCTTCAGGTTCCCTTGGCTTTCTCATATCACAGAATTAACATGTCCGAGTTCCGTTTTGAGAATTAAATAAATATCAAAGCAAAAGTAGCTTTGAGGAGTTGAAGAAAGGGTCTGCTCGAAACCCTGCTAACTCCAGCATCACATATAGAGGTTAAATCTTGGCATTTACAAGGTCTGTGTCCGGAATAATCCTAAGTTACTAATCCACATTAAGAAATGAGAAAAGAAAATTAAAAATAATGAGTACCTGATTCTTGTAGCTACTGAAAATGCCTTGGTGACTTTACTGGGTGAAAGGGCCCTAATTAAAGAGGGAGTTTCCATCACCCGTCGTTCATGCAGAAGTGTAGCCGATCTTGAACTCAGATATGCATTTAAATGAGCGGAGAGCGCCTATGAATTGTGGAGTAATAGATTGCAACAGAAATATCGATTGAGATGAATGGAAAGTTAAAGGTGTGAGTGAAGATGTCCCCCTTTTCTCGCCCCTTAAAATGCCCTGCCCTATTGCACAGATCCAACCCCTTGTTGGCTATTGCTACCTGAGCGCCACCCGCGCCACCCCACCACATGTTCGGGCGAGCACATTTGATTTTCGATGATTTTCTTACATTCGATTTGGGAATAATCAATCGTGCTGACAATGCTGATCGTGGCAGACAGAGCTCTTGTTAAATCTGTCGAGCGTACATTTCCTTCTGGGACAATTAAGTTATCTCTACAGTATTCTCATCACCGAGAGGCCACAGTTGGTTGGCGTAGAGTCCACATAGTCCAGCCTCACCATCGATACACTACAAATTTAATATCAGTAAGTAATCGCCCTTTGAACGTGCGACGAAAGCGTAAAATGGTAATAGAGTAGAAGAGAAAAGGAGAGAAAAGAGAATGTCGACATGGACTTACCCAAGTAAGGTTTGGGTTACCACCCCAAGTTATGGTACCTCTACGACGCCATGATGGTAGGTTATCCATCACTAACAAAACTCCCAGTTCCCAGTCCTTTTGTGTCGTTATCGGCATGTCATTCATTGTCACACGGACCACCCAAGGGATTGGGACTGCCTCAGGCACCCGAAACCCTTTGGGCCTAGAACTCCAATTCATGTATATAATCATATGAGC
>MU382636.1:736299-785810 GCA_022495115.1 Xylaria castorea | reverse complement strand
TTAAGCTTAATAATAATTAAACAATTGTTAATATAATGTTTAATGTTTGTTAAAAAAAGGTTTTTTATAGTTAATATTAATTTATAAACAATATAATATTATAAATTAATTAAGTTTACTTTTTTTAAAGCTATAACTATTTAAAGCTTGTTTAAATAGTTTAAAAAAAATAATAAATATTTAAATTAAATAAAAACTTTATTTTAAGCATAAGCTTGTTTAAAGTTATACTTTTAATTAATTATTATTTTTTATATTATTTTAATAAAACTATATAAATAACTTATATTATTTAAAAAGTAGCTTTTAATATTATTATTATTTATTTTTATATTAAATATAACTTAAATATTAAAGTTATAATATTTATAAATATAATAATAAACTTATTATAATGTTATAAACATATAAGTTTTATATATATATTATAATATAAAGCATTATTTGTTAAACTTTTAATAAAGTTTAATTTATGCTTTTTTAAACATAACTTTTATTTTTATAAATATTACTTTTTTTTATATTATTAAAACGTTTTAATAAATATAAAAGATTTTTTTATTATTAGCAAAAGTAATATTTATTAGCTGCTTATTAAAAAAGCTTAACTTTATAAATAGTTAACTAATAAAAGTAATATTTTTATTTTTGTTAATATTAAAGCTATTATTATTAACATAATTAAAAACTTATTTTTGTTTAATATTAAATAAAACGTTTAAGTTAATATAATATATATAAAGCTGTTATTATATAAAAAAAAACTAGTTATTTAATATAGCTTTAATTGCTTTATTATAATTAATTATAATAATATAAAGCTTTTATATAATATAGTTTATTATAAACTAACAAATATTTTTAGTTAAAAATTAAAAACCTTTTTGTTTTTTGTTATTAATTAACTTAAAAACAATATTAAAAACTATTTTTAAATAAGTTAAACTTATTGTTTAAAATAATAAAAGCTTAAAACAGTTAATATTATATATATTATTAAAGCTAATAATAATTAAAAATTGCTTTTATATTTATAAGCAGTAAAAAAAAGTTTAAACTAATTTAATTAAACAATATAGCTTATTGTTAGCTTATTTAATTAAATAAAAAACTTTTTTTTAATTAAAAAGCTTAATAAAAGCTATAGTTAAATTATAGCTATTTAGTTTAACTTGTTTAACAATGTTTTAAATATTATAAATATTATATTAAATAAAAACAAACTTTTTATATTACTTTTTAACTATATTTTAAACGTTTTAAGCTTAAATATTAATATAATAACTAATTAATATAATAATGTTTTTTATTAGTTTAATAAGCTTTTAATAAAATAAATAAGCAAATAAATTTAAACTTAAGCTATAATTATATTAATAATGTTTTAAATTTTTATATAATTATATTAATTATTAACTTTTATTTATAACTTTAACAATTAATAACTAATTATAACTAGTTTTTTAAAACTTTTATTATTAAATTTTATTGCTTTTAATTAGTTTTGCTTTTTTATATTTATTATATTTAATAATAAACTAAATTTATTGTTTTTTATATAAATATAAATAGTTTTTTATAATATTAAAGCTATTATTTTTACTAAATATATTAACGTAGTTAAAAAGTGCGTTAATTATAAAAAATAAGTTGCTTAAAATAAATAAGTTAAAAATAAGTTTTAAAACTAAAATTAAAAAATAATAGCTAGCTAATAATATATTTGTTTTAGCTAATAAAACAAATATTTATTAAAATAAAAGCATTAAAAATAAAGTTAACAATAAAAAAGCGTTTTTTGTTAACTATAAAACAAATAACTTTAATAATAAACTTTATAAAAATAAGTATATTAAAAAAAAAAAGTTATAGCTGTTTAAATTTAATAGCAACTATTTTTATTGTTTTTATTATTTATATATATATTTATATATATATATTAAGTTTATAAAAAGCTGCTTGTTTTTTTTTATAACTTAATAAACTAACCGTAAAAATAATTCCAATTTTTTTTTAGTAATAATAAACAAAGTTAAACCGCAAAAAAGTTAAATTAACTAAAATTTTTGCAAATAAAAATTAAAACAAGCTTTTAAGCTAAATATAAATATATAAACTTATTAAAATTATAAAAGCGTTAAAGATTTATTAGCAAAAAAAACATTATAGTTAATATATAACTTTTATGTTAACTTATTAAGTTTTTTATGTTTATAAAAATATAAAACAATATTAAAAAAATAAAAATATAAAATAAATATATTATTAAAAGCGTTATTGTTATTAAAGTTATAATTTATAATAATATTATTATAACTATTATTAAATAAATAAAATTAACTAGTTATAGTTATTATAAAAGCAAAAAGTAGTTTATTAAAAAAAAAAGTAAAAAAAAAAGAAAAAAAAAAAGTATGTTGTTTTTTTTAATAATATAATAAATAGTTTAATATAAAAGCATGTTTATAAAATTGCTAAAATTAAAAAAGTTTAAAAAACATTTTTTAAAAATGCTAAATATTATAAAGTTAAAATAATAAAATATATTAATTATTAAAATTATTAACAATATTATTAACAGTTTAAATAAAACATATAAAATAAAATATATAAAGTTAATATATTAAATTAAATAGCGTTAAAAATAACTAAAGTAAAATAAAATTAAGCAAACATAAAATATATAAAAAGTTGAAAAAAAAAAACTATATATATTAACAATTAATTTTTAAGCTAATAAAAAACTATAAAAAGTTATATATTTATAAAGTTATATGTTTATATTAATTTTTTATATATTTTTATTAGTTTTTTTATAAAAACGCTTTAATAAATAAATTTTTTTTTTATTATTAATATAAATAACATTTATTAGCTGTTTATTAAAAAAGCTTAACTTTATAAATAATTAACTAATAAAAGCAACATTTTTATTTTTGTTAATATTAAAACTATTATTATTAACGTAATTAAAAACTTATTTTATTTAACTTTAAATAAAACGTTTAAGTTAATATAATATATATAAAGTTATTATTATATAAAAAAAAAACTAATTATTTAATATAGCTTTTATTATTTTATTATAATTAGTTATAATAATATAAACTTTTTATATAATATATTATATTATTAACTAATAAATATTTTTAGCTAAAAACTAAAAGCTTTTTTGTTTTTTGTTATTAATTAAGCTAAAAATAATATTAAAAACTGTTTTTAAACAAGTTTAACTTATTGTTTAAAACAATAAAAGCTTAAAGCAATTAATATTATATATATTATTAAAGTTAATAATATTTAAAAATTGCTTTTATATTTATAAGCAGTATAAAAAAGTTTAAACTAATTTAATTAAATAATATAGCTTATTATTAACATATTTAACTAAATAAAAACTTTTTGTTTATTAAAAAGCTTAATAAAAGCTATAGTTAAATTATAACTGTTTAACTTAACTTATTTAATAATGTTTTAAACATTATAAATATTTTATTAAATAAAAACAAACTTTTTAAACTACTTTTTAATTATATTTTAAACGTTTTAAGCTTAAATATTAATATAATAACTAGTTAATATAATAGTTTTTTTTATTAGTTTAATAAGCTTTTAATAAAATAAATAAACAAACAAATTTAAACTTTAGTTATAATTATATTAATAATGCTTTAAGTTTTTATATAATTATAATAATTATTAACTTTTGTTTTTAACTTTAACAATTAATAACTATTTATAACTAATTTTTTAAAACTTTTATTATTAAATTCTTTTGCTTTTATTAATTATTGCTTTTTTATATTTATTATATTTAATTATAAAATAAATTTATTATTTTTGTTAAACATATTAATATAGTTAAAAAATACGTTAGTTATAAAAAATAAGTTGTTTAAAACAAATAAATTAAAAATAGTTTTTAAAACTAAAAAAAAAAAACAATAGTTATTTAACAAAATATTTACTTTAGCTAATAAAACTAATACTTATTAAAATAAAAGCATTAAAAATAAAGTTAATAATAAAAAAGCGTTTTTTATTAATAATAAAACAAATAACTTTAATAATAAACTATATAAAAATAAGTACGTTAAAAAAAAAGTTATAATTGTTTAAATTTATTAATAACTACTTTAATTATTTTTATTATTTATATATACGTTTATATATATATATTAAATTTATAAAAAACTGCTTACTTTTTTTTATAATTTAATAAACTAACTATAAAAATAATTTAAATTTCTTTTTAATAGTAGTAAGCAAAATTAAGCTGCAAAAAAGTTAAATTAACTAAAAATTTTTAAAGTAAAAATTAAAACGTGCTTTTAAGCTAAATATAAATATATAAACGCGTTAAAATTATAAAAGCGTTAAAGATTTATTAGCAAAAAAAACATTGTAGTTAATATATAGCTTTTATATTAGCTTATTAAATTTTTTGCGTTTATAAAAATATAAAATAATGCTAAAAAAATAAAAATATAAAACAAATATATTATTAAAAACGTTATTATTATTAAAGTTATAATTTGCAATAATATTATTATAACTATTATTAAATAAATAAAATTAACTAATTATAACTATTATAAAAGCAAAAAATAGTTTATAAAATAAAAAAAGTAAGCAAAAAAGCAAAAAACAACAAGTACGTTATTTTTTTTAGCAATATAACAAGTTGTTTAATATAAAAACGCGTTTATAAAATTGTTAAAATTAAAAAAGTTCAAAAAACATTGTTTAAAAATGCTTAATATTATAAAGTTAAAATAATAAAATATATTAATTGTTAAAATTATTAACAATATTATTAATAGTTTAAATAAAACGTATAAAATAAAATATATAAAGTTAATATTTTAAATTAAATAGCGTTAAAAATAGCTAAAGTAAAATAAAACTAAGCAAACATTAAATATATAAAAAGTAAAAAAAAAAAACAGTATATATTAACAATTAATTTTTAAGCTAATAAAAAACAACGAAAAGTTATACGTTTATAAAGTTATACGTTTATATTAATTCTTTATAAGTTTATATTAATTGCTATAAATAAATAAATAATAATATAAGTAAATATTTATATATAAAATAATATTTATATATAAAATAGCTAATAATAACTATAATAATTATATTATTTAAATAACAATATTATAATAAACTTAGTAATAAATAACGCTATAAATTAATAATATATAACGTTATATTTTGTTATAAAGCTTTATAAAACTTTATAATAATACTTTTAACGCGTTTAATTATATAATTAAATTAAATTCTTTTTTTAAAGTTAAACTAAAGTATACTTAAATATTTATATAAATTTAACTAAATTTAAAACAAGTTAAACCTTTATAAAAGTGTTGTTAAAAACGGTTAGTTTTTAAGTTAAATAATAAAACTTTATATTTAAAAATTTAACTTAAATTAATGTTATAAAAGTTAAAAAATATAAGATTTAAAAGCTTTAGCTTAATTTTAGTAAAATTATTCAAGCATATCTTTAAGCTATTAGTAATATAACCTTAATTAAGTGTAATTATGATAACTTGTAGCAAATTTATCTATGCTCTGCTAAACCTACTATTTATAAACCTCGTAACGTGTGAGAAATTCTAGCAATGATCTGCATTATCAATCCCTTTGATCGATACTATTCCGGTCATTCCAAATGGCACGTGGCATTCGCGTGTCCGGATCGCCAATGTCTCGGATCCGGTCGATCTTTGCAGTAGCACCCCCGCAACAAGGTTTGCCCTGAAATGATGTTCTGCACATCATATATTATCATAAAGGCTAATATATGGACCAAGGGCAACCTCGGATGAATCCGTGGGCTAGATAGAGAACATGCCTAACCAATGACAAGCGACGAGTACATGCTGCGTTTTCGAGATCGGTAGTCGGTTTATCCTTCTCAGACCCTTTCCTTACTTCCCATTTGCACGCCGTATAAAGAAACTGCCTATACGCTCCCCCCTCCCATTCCCGTTCTTCAATCTCGCTTCTCCTGCTTGGTGGGGGATTTATCCAACCCGACCCGAGCCAAAACCGAATTACCTATCACTGGAACCACTGGGAACCATGAATTCCGGCTTACCCACAGACAAATGGATGGTTCACAGCAATGGTAATACAACGAAACGGCACACGGCTGCCAGCATTGCAATGGGTGAAGGACGAATGGATGACGTTTCGCGCCTTCACCCGTGCCTTTCCGCCGAATTCATCTAGTTAGTCGGCCCGAGCACTTATACACGTCTCTGTTTATCTAATCATTCCACAATCACTTAACTACCTGGCAAGGCAAACACCTGGGCATCAAACTTCACCTGGCTGAGGGGGTCAAGTGCCTGCCCGGCTTCGTGGTGCCCCCTTCTTGTAAGCGCGTCACATCCGACGTGACGTGTGTATACTCGCGTAACATACATCTTCTTCCCTGCGGCGGATGCGTTGGTTTTTATGTACCCGTGGCTGTTTGGGATAAAGATATTGTAATGCGCAAAACGCCAGGCTGGTTGTTGCGCATTGGTGGATTGGTGGATTGACTGCTTTTTGCTTTTTTACACGTTTCGTCAACCCCGACGTGTCGTGGGACGCGCGGTGTCCTACGGTCCTACACTACGTGGCTGGGCTCGGGGTCGAAACCTGCTGGGGTCTAAGTTATAGGCGCGGATACACTAGTCTATCTATACCTCGCGTTGGTGCTACTGGGGGCAGTGATGATGGCTTACGCACACATACGTTACCCAATGGTGCAAAATCGCAACTACCTCAGCAAGTGTAGGTCATGATTGGAATACGTTTCTCGAACAGGAAATGGGGTCGAGTAGATCTACAGTACGGTACTACTTGAACTTACAATGCGGCGCAGTCCCGACGGGTATTCCCAGCAACCTACTTAAACTAGCTGCACAGCCAAGGAATGGGGAGTGGGGATGGAAGGAGGGGTTGCTATTTTCGCCGATAATGCATGCGTGTCTTGCATCGCATCGTGGGATCCGAGAGCCAAGACAGCTTAGCGGCGGGTAGTAACAGCTAGGAAGGGGCCCCAACTTCGACGTCGTGTGTGGCGGCCGGGGTCCTAAACAATTCAACGAAGAGGAGCAGATTGTAGGGTCAGAGAAGGATGGCAAGGAGGATAGGATTCTAATTAGAGACTTGTCGTGTCAACTCAGCCAAACTCAACTGTTGAGCATCTGTGCCGTAAACATAGCGGAAGCAGGGCAGGTTGTGAATATGTACTACTGCACGCTTGGTCCTTCTATCACAATCATGATGTCGTACGACGATAAAGTGGTTTTGGTGTGTTATATTCGGAAAAAGGTAAAAGCTGATGATACCTGTAAAGATAATCCCCCAAGCGCCCAGACCCCCTCCTAAGTATGTACATGAATTGAAGCATTGAATAGTTTGAGCTAGCGAATGCAAGAAGTAAAGCGGTGCATTGGCGAGGAGGGTATGAAGCCTTGGCACAATTTCCCTGTTCCGCGCACGATTCTCAAAATCGCACCTTGCCGCAGTGGCGGCGGATCGCACCGCGACCACCATCTGGGGGACGACGGGTTCCTCTGCCCGTCACTTCATCCCACGTTCATGTGCACGTAAGAGAACTCTATACTGAATGGGCGTAAACGCTGCCTTTACGAGCTCACAAAGTGTGAGCACCGCAAAGGCCGAAGGGAAGGGGAGAAAAAAATTGAATGTGGGGTATCTCGTCATGTCTGTCGTTCATCGTACTGAGCGCCCAGCGCGATAAATTCGTCTAAATGCCGGATGGCAAATAGGGTGTGCTTGCTCCGTCTTTAAAATTTGCCCAAGACGAATTTGCGGGCGACGAGCTCTACCTCGACATCACGAGCAACCGCGTTATTGGGAGGGTTGCCAAGGGTGCACATGAGATCCTCTGCTAAGGTGGTGACGGTTTGGACGTCGTCAGGATGGTAGTATGCCTTCGAGCAAGGAAATAAGGCGCAACCAGAAATCACCTTCTTCTCCTTGGCGCTCTGTTCGCTGGTTGGGAACAGTTCCTTAACACCGTTGTGGTCATTGGGGTTCACAATGGCGGACACGTCGAAGTAGGTCAAGCCTTGCCAGCCTTGGAACGTAACCCTTTGTAGGAAGTCAGCCTAGGTCACGAATAAGTAGTGGTGATGATATGACTTACTCAGCTAGCATGCCTGGGACGTTGGGCGCACCAGCGGAGACGGAGTAGGCGTTGCCGACCCAGCCGTCAGGGAAGTTGACCTTGGTCTGGGCGAGCCCGGCGATGATGACAGGCTTGATCTGTTGGAGCCCAGCGTTGGGAGTGAAAACAATGGTGCGCTGAGTAGCATCCTGGTTCACGAAAGTAATGGAGTTGGCGCTGGCCAAGGTGGCGGCAGCAGCAGCAGCAAAAGCGGTCAACTGTTGTGAGAAACGCATGGTGATGGTAAGCGATATAGAATGATAGAATGGTAGTAAGTGGTATGTGCTGTTGTTCCTTGGTGGATAAGTCGTTGTATACTGTTGTATAGTATTTTTGTGTTGAAGGAGAGCACGGCAACAGCTAGATCAATAGCAAGGCCTGGTAATCAAGGAGTGTATATCACGGGTGAAAAGAAGGAATGGTAGCTACAGATAGCCAAAGGAGCGAATCGTAAGTCAACTGTGTGTTAACGAGGGAGGGGTTGTGAAACTTACAAGATATCGTGCGAGGACGATGAGCTCTTATATGATGGCTCACAAGAGAAAAGATTGCCGGGGATAGACGGGATGTGACCGTGCCACATTGGTGGTGCCAACACCATGCGAGTCGAGATGCAGGTACATACCTACCTGCCGAGTGCCAGCTATCGCAAAGGGTAAAATGCCCGATCTATCTGCTAAGCCCAGCAGGGGCGTTGTAGGTGTAAGCCATCAAGGGTGAGCGAGCCTGCCCCGAGGACTCATTGGTCGAGGATGCCATACACTACACAAGATGGCCTGCGTCGGAACCTAGTTTTGACACGCAGACCGGACCGCTATCCATTACCTTGGCTGGGACACTAATAAAAGCACACGCATGTAGAGCAGCTCCTCACACACCATTATGGGTTTCCTATCTATATCGTATACTCACCTATGAAACGGAGGGGTCATAGAGGGTTACATAGCCCTCTACTATCTTTCGCCCTACATGAAGAGATGAATACAACCTTTTCTACTATTTGATACGTTGAACTCTATGTACACAGGGCGGTTCACTGTTGAGGGATTGAGCTTGAAGGTGCTCTTGGCATTATCATTAATAATAGGTAGTGTACATGTACTGTAAGGCTGACGCGATCAGCCAGGGCCGGAAGGGCGGGAAGGATCTAGGTAGGATCAACGTGTAACACAATTTTTTCTTTACCCATTCAGGTGTGCTAAATAGGTCATTGCTGGGGGTAGAACTGGGGGGAAGGAAGAGATACCACACAAGGGCTAACGAGGAGGTGGGGTGCAAAGCGTGGCCAGGAAAAAGACTTCTTTTGACCCTGTCTATCTTGAAAACGGTGTCTTCGGTTCGCTGGCTACAATAGTTGCCGATGCGCCTTGACAATATTGTATGCTCCGATTGGCCAGCGCTGCGGTTATTTTGTTCCTGTGCCTGGTGCCTGACAGGACGGAACAGCTCCAACCAACCAAAGTTCGGTAGTGCGGTCAGATCCATTGTCTGGACCTCGGTGCCTTGCAGATTTGCGTCGCCCCTGACATTAGTGATCGGAGTAAAACCGCTGGGCTGGATCAAGTCACACATGTCTTAGTAGACACGTGTGTGTGGTTGATAACTTGCGTCGCGGTAAGAGTGTCTAGAGTTCAAGGTTAATCCAGACAAGCCACACAATCTCTTATGGACTTTGGTCATCAACTTCACTTGTGGCTTGCGAGCACTACTATGCGCGTCTGGGCTTTCTATAATTGGCGTCTCTGCTGGCAACCCCAACGAAACAGGATTACTGTCCAGCTGAATCGGAAGCTTTCACAGCTACTCAATGCATTCGGAAGTACAGCGAAGAGGACGGAAGATTAACGAGCGTATTTTCCTTAGCTGCGGCCGCGCTAGATCTGTCGTCCAACGGAATGAACCGTAAAAAGCAGATAAGCGATGTCACAAAGGAAGAAATTTTCTTCACTCTTCCGTCTCACACTTTACTACTTTGCAGTAGGTCGTGGCAGAGTTGCGGGCCTTACAATTAAGACCCCTGTACTTAATTGCGCGGAGAACAATCGGAGGTGAAGGACGCAAGGATAAACGGCTGGAAGCTTGCCAGATTTTGGGTACACGCTACCGTAGATAGACAAACAGAGTGATCAGCAGCCGGTATTCATCAGTTTAAACCTATAACAGCTTGTTAGTGGGGCAGTATCTATTGCCTGCAATAGCATCTTGGCGAGAATGAACCCCCAATGGCCGCCAGGCACGATTGAGAAAGATTATACAGCTGACGGATAGAACCTGAGCTCTTGCTGAATGCACGGGGCTTGCAGTCAGCACCTCATAATTCCGGAGCTACCAACAGTGAGCAGAGTGGCGTCGTGTATTGGATTTCGGGAAAAGACTTGTAGTTGTTGGTTAGAGGCCACCAGAGCCGACCTGTCAACCTCGGCTGGTTCTTGGTGGTTTGTGTCCGTCAATGTGTGCACTACGAGAAAAGTGTCAATGCGAGTTCTGCTAGCACTTTTGACAGTAACCGGTTCCTATGAAAATACTAACCCAAATAGAGACTTTTTCTCCACTGCTGGCTTTGACGTATGAAGCCCGATTCTTTCCAGGTGGGTTTTCAACACCGCCGAAAGCATCGCTCGCTGCTGCTATAGATATCAGACCTACTGGCACCTGATTGGTGGCAACTTACCTAAAATGCCTCATATTACGTTGAGAAATAAGTTAGAGAGATCAGGGAGTGTGGCAACTTCTCTGGCTTCCGCGATACCTATCTACGCCGCTTTTCTAAGACAAGTTGTGATGGCGGTCTCCCCCAAGATCCGGCGCATCTCTGATCCTAGTGAGGCAGCGCAACTTGCTGGTTGTACGTATCGCAACTCTCCGGTACAGTGGATGAGTGTCGGACTATGAAGGCGCCCTTCAAGTTTGGCGTCCGGCCGAAGCTTGTAGCAGCAGACTTGTTTGTACTTTTTGCTGGTGTGATCGTTGTCGACATAGGTATTATCTCGAGTTTTACAGAAAAGTATGAGTAGTTGTAACGGAAACACCGTGACACTGTGACTGATTTGGATCCGTCAGGTGGAAGCGCACTTTACAGCGGCTCATGTATGTGGCTTATGTGGCTGCATCCTTGTGTGCTAAGTAAATATCATGTAGGGTCACCGCATAGGTATGAGTAGGTACAGTTGCACAAGTGGCGCCCAAACCCAATTAATCACCAAAGAGGCTGAATAGAGGGACGCGCACCACCGACGAGCTATCACAAGAAGCGACATGCCAATAGCTGGTAGGGATAGCCTACCGTTCTCTTGGACATGGACTTGACATACAATATTTCCTGAGAAAAAAAGCCAGGTGAACAAGTACCAGAGAGGATCGAGCTGGCAATGAGTGATTCAGCCCAAAATGAGCCCATTAAAATGGCGGGCGGTCTTCAAAGGCGGCGAAGACAATTCATGGGCATGGACGGAGACTGTTATGTGAACAGGTAGACGCGGTCAGGCTACTGTCGCAACTTATACAAGAAGCCAACTTAAAGAAGTAGTAGGAATAGTTTACGCGAATGAGCTACTTCAACGAATCAGTCGTAGGTTGTTCTGGGCGCCGTAACAGTCAATAGGTAGTTTGAATGCAGCTTCGGAGTCCACAATGCTCCTTAATTCATGGTCAAGAGCCAAATGAAATTCAATGCACCTCCAAGTTTGCAATCGAACGCAAAGAAAGAGTTATGACCTGCGGAATACCAGAATTCTAACGAAAGGCGTAGATAAGAGTTAGTCAGTCGTGGCTCGTGGCAGACTGACTACTGATACGGCTATTCCACTTTTTAAGTCACGAAGCCGAAATGGGATACGAGACATTTACGAGCGGGTTGATGGGCTGAGGTTAAAATTAGATATTGCGAACACAGATTTGGGCACTTTGAGATCGTGTTCCGACCTCGGTATCTACATGTAGGTACCTAACAGTCGGCACAGGTTGTATAAATGTAAATGCATTGTATGTAATGAATACATATTCGAATACTAAGGTTATTTGAACGTATGGGCCTAGGTATTGGCATTGCGCCACATGTTGAAGACCTAAAGCCCCACATACGCTAGTGCCTAAGCCCCGCGGATTCGGACATGCAGGCGTTAAGGTACCTACTTACTGTCTGTTTTGCCACTACATTGTTATGTTGTCCAACGTTTTGCACCGATATTCAGCGCAATACCTATAGTACTATGCTACTCACTGAGACAATGGCGCACCTCTCAACCAACTTCTTCCAACTTCCGGTGGACGCAATATCGCTTTGGTGTCAAGTACTGATTGGTCTATTAGATGACCATTCATTTTTGGCGGATCGGCCCATCCAATGACGTACCCGAACAGATCGGCCACGGCACCAATACTTTTTCGGGCCAAGACATCGTCAGGGCAACACGAGGTTTGTGACTCGGCACTTTCGGTGGCGGCGTTGTATCTGACCCCGAAAACGGCCAAGAGCCTTTGGCTAGCACAGAACAGCACAGAACAGCAGCAGAATCATCCGCCTCTCAGCTCCCGCCCTAGACCCAAAACCGAAAGTCGATAGCCTAATATGACGTTATCCCAATCCATGATACCGTCAGATACCGCTAGATACCGACTTTGTAGCCTATGCTGGACTTCGGCCATGCAGCTAACGCCAACCAAGCCTCATTGCCCGTTCACCCACCCCGTTGTTCTGCCCTTTGCAGCCCTGTCAACGTGCTACTAACAATGTCTGCCCCGCAAAGATCATCGTCTATCTTCTAAGAGCGACTGTAGTACAGTACTGTAGGTACATCACGAACCCAACCTCCCAGAATAGACAGTTCGGTAAGCCGTGGCCTCGTATTACCATGGAGCCATGACGATGGACCGCTTTTCCTCATTGGCCCGCCCATTCGCTCCTAGGTTAGGTATTCACTCAGCAACACGGAAGTCATGCTACTGATGCAACGTTGGCTGAAATAGCTGGCACCTCTCGAGCTCTCACAGTCCCTATAGTACACTACATTGGTAACTTCGGTGGTCGTCAGGTATCTTGAAGATCCCCAAGATGCAAGATGGTAGTGCTTCTATGCAGGGTTTGGCCAAAGCTGGTAGTGGTAGCGGGCGTTTTCGGTTCCTTGGCCTTGGCTTGATTTGGGCTATTGCCACATACGATGCTACCACGATCATGGTGAGTTGAGGTTACCGGGGTGGCTTTGTCGGATCTGCCTCGGCTACATGCACCATTGCCCTAGAAACAAAGAGGGTGGTCAGGGATCAGTCCTAGATCTAAGCCAGGATGACTATCTCGCCACAACCCACCTTCTTACCAGCCCCTCTTGAAAATATATTGGTATATAGGTCGCTGAGCAAGGACTCATGTTTGGGGAATAGATCTCTCTTCTCATCCAGTATATAATCGCTTTTCACAGTCGCTATCCAATTCGTCTGTCGTAAGTTCGTCGACATCGCAATCGTTCAAACCAATCCGACCACTCGCTTCGGTCCTCGCTTGGAAAGCACAACTACCTGTTACTCTTAATCTTAATCGTCCTCAAGGAGTCTACCATAATGAAGTTCACTCAGACATTGGCCCCAGCCGTTGCGCTGTTTGCAACTGTCAACGCCGATTACCCAGTTTCCTCATACTCGTCGTATCCTGTTGAAACTCCCACCTATCCCACGGAGACGCCAACTTATCCCACGGAGACGCCTACTTATCCCACGGAGACGCCTACTTATCCCGCAGAGACTCCTACCTACCCGACGGAGTCGTCTAGCTACCCCGTAGAAACTCCCACCTATTCAACGGAGACTCCCACCTATCCCGCAGAGACGCCCACCTACCCTACGGAGTCGTCTAGCTACCCCGTAGAAACTCCCACCTATCCGACGGAGACGCCTACCTACCCTACGGAGTCGTCTAGCTATCCCGTAGAGACGCCCACCTACCCTACGGAGACGCCAACTTATCCCACTGAGACTCCTACCTACTATCCCACTTCTTATCCCACGGAAACACCTACCTATCCTACTTACACACCTTCTTCTTACCCTACGGAGACTCCCACCTACTCTACCGAGACGCCTACTTATCCAACTGAAACCCCTACCTATTATCCCACTTCTTATCCCACGGTGTCGTACCCCACTTACACACCTTCTTCTTATCCCACGGAAACACCTACCTACCCTACTTACACACCTTCTTCGTACCCTACGGAGACTCCCACCTATCCTACGGAAACGCCAACTTATCCCACTGAGACTCCCACCTATCCTACGGAGACTCCCACTTATCCTACGGAGGCTCCCACTTATCCTACGGAAACGCCAACTTATTCCACGGAGACGCCAACGTATTCCACTGAGACACCAACGTATTCCACTGAGACTCTCACCTACCCTACAGAAACTCCTACTTACCCAGCCGAAACCCCGACTTATCCCACTTCCTTCTCCACGGTGACGTCTAGTTACCCTCTGACGTACCCTATCTATACAACTACTTCTATTTATACGCCTACCTACCCCACCAACTCTTCGACCTTCGTCACAATCGCTCCAACCAGCTCTTCATACCCGGTCCCGAGCACCACCCCCGGCTCCACCCCCAGCACCACCGGTCCCGTGACCGTTCCTACGGGTGCGGCTGCCAAGGTGGGTCCGGTGGGTGCTTTGATCGTTGCCGGTATCGTTGCCTTGGCGCTCTGAGTGGACTATGAAGACTTACGGCGAGATGAAGAGAGATAGAGGGGCGATGGTAATAGAGAGAAGAGCGGAATATTAAGGTCCGTCAATGGGGTTTGCGCGCTTGGCTGTTACAAGGGGCGTGTTATTCATAATTTCTAATCACTCCTTAAAACAAGTCTTCTAATCTGGAAGACTTGGGTACGAATTTAACGACGTTTCGCTATATTGGGACGGAAAAACTCACGAGGGTTAATGACGAGAAACTACGGGGGGTCTCACGGACAGGTGGCGTGTTTCGATTCATCGACCGGTGGTCATGACAGATAGCGCACTCCTTACCAGTGACGAAACCAGGTAGTTGCAGTCGCAAGACTGAGAACATCAGATAGAATAAACTTGATTATCCATCACCTTTGTCTCCCAATACTATGCTCCATTGCGAATCGAATGCTAGTCATCGTGCCATTTGGTCGAGATAAGTTAGCTCTTGCTAAGCGATTCTATGTCTCGTATTTAATAACACGCCATTCGCTTAGTGGGTTCCATTGAGCGGCTGCTAAACCCGCTTTCCTATCCACTACCGGTTTGAAGAATGAGCAAATACTATGTACCTAAGAGAGTAATGGTTCATCGCAAGTCGAGTCGGGTGAGTTTGGGTGAGTGAGGAGTGAGGGGGTTGGTATGTAGTAGTGTAGATCACGAGGCTTGGCATCCATGAAGGGAAGTCGTTTGCGATGACGTTTTCTCACTCGCGGACTCGCATCATACTTCCAGTAATGAATGAAAGCCCTGAAGATCCAGCACTTTTGCTTATTATTCGTGGTAAGCGCCACGCGGCGAGGTAGAGAACCTGTAGGACGCAGACATACAACAGGCTGGTCTCGCAGGTCACAAATACTGTCTCTATGATTCTGCGTGAGTGAGTATAGTAGGAACTATGGTACCAAGCCTTCGACATTGAGAACGGTGGTCGGCAATAACTGTTACTGCATCTGTTGCCGGCTCAACTTCTCTTCTCTTGGTCCCTGTACCTGCAGCCGGTTATCTAAGTGGGCTGTTTGTTACCAACCTTGCCAGTCATCTATCCATTCATTCACTTACAAGTATCAGCGTAGCATCTCCGTAACATCGCTAAGGCAACGGTTCTCACAAATGGCCCCGGGTCACGACACGTCGCTCATCCGATCATCATGCGAGATTGATTGGCCCGACCTCTGGCATTGCGTCGGTCGTATATTGGAACCGGGTCAGATCGCCGCTCCTTCGAGGTCTAGCCTTGGCCATCAATGTATAGTACATTCAGCTGACTCAGATATTCATATATGGACAGAGCGTACTGCGTGTATATAGCATTGATACTATAGGTGGTATTGAGTATATAATATCACTTTGCGCAACATTATGTGATTGGATGTTGAGAATGCGCATTCTCTGCAGGACTACCTAAGTAGTATGGCCGGTTACCATGCTCTAAGTACAGTAGACTGCAGCAAATACGGTGGTATTTAGAAATTATACCCTGCTGTATACTATTTCAAAAGGCCAATTAAGTATGCTCCAGATCCGGTAATTAGGGGCTGGAAATACCTAAACTAGCAATGTGTGGCGGTAGAAAATGTCCCCCAATTGAATATTCACCACATTGCCAGTAAAAGAGCAGCGCTTCCTGCATACCTATCTGGGGGCTGATCATGGTCCCGCCCGTGTATAGCCTTCAGAGCAATGGCGTGATATATTTCGACAAAGAGTAACGAGTAGCTGCATCGGAAGCCTGACTAACGAATGCTGTAGCGGACAACAGGAAGGTAAACAGATAGGTAAGGTGGAGGCTTAGAACAGATGGTCTATCCCTAGTTAGCTAAATCGTTCGCGTGTCGTAGTCGAGTACATCACTTAACTCCGGTTAGCGCTTCATCGTTGATGCCTTGGTGCTCTATACTTGCCCGAGTCTTGTGTGCTAATACCTGTATGTTGGTTTGGACAAAACCGCAACAAGAGGAGAATACGACTACGACGAAGTGTTAAGCATCTGCTACTCGCCTACTGGCACTACCTGGGTATATAAGAGCGTGTTACTAGTTTCTTCGGTTCCTGTCGAGACGGAGTGAGTATATTGCGAACGCATCGACTCTCCTAACAGTGACGTACGGCCATCGAGGGTCGACATGTGCTGTATCGCCTACCTTAATATAAAGCAAGATATAAGCAGATGAGACTCACCGAGAGGAAAACCGATGACCTGGCACCTGATGTATGACAATGCTAATAGTTCGGATAGCAACCTAGGTAAGTACACAGCATCATTTCGTCTGCCCTTTTTGGGGCGCTGTAGTATGCACTCCAATCAGAAAGAGGGGTATCTCGTACATCGCCTCTACTGTACACTGTCACCAAAGGGAACACCTGAATTTCAAAACATAATAGTTGCTTCTTCTTTAATCAAATACTCAGCAGACGTCTATTTCTTTGCTTCGCGGGTCTTCCTCGTTCTGCCTAAAATCATTCAAGATGTGACTTATCTCTGTCAGATCTCTCTGTCTTCAGAAGTTTTTAGGAAATGCGCCTTCTTACGCTATTCTTTATCATACAGAGGACGAAGAGAAAGTTACATTCCAGGAAGTTTCGAGGATTGAAGGGAAGAAAAAGAAGGGATATCGCCAGATTAAAATGACTTGCGAATAAGCTGGGAAGGACAATATATAATGGGCATTGGTTGATACGCAAGATACTATTGTGACCCTGTACTACCATACTTCTTCAGTAACCGACTTATAAGACTATTAGTTGTTGTATAGACAAAAAGAGCAGCGCAGAGCTATCTGAGGCTATCAACTCTATGCTCCATTAGTACGAAAGTGCCTTGGTCCGCTACGCATATCTTGCCGACGTAGTGCTTGCAGATACTACCTCAAAAATGCAACTCCCTCGGGTGTGTCGATGGTTTACTCGTGGTTGGACACTTCAAGAACTGCTAACACCTCGCGATTTGGTTTTTTACGACGTCCACTGGAACACAATCGTATCCTTACCGCCTGATCCGCAAACAATTAAAATGTTGAAATCAATCGACATCTTCGCTCTTGAGGTTTTCGCGTTTGAAGAAGAGGGCTGTCTCGAGATCAACTCAGATTGGCCTGATTTGGCCGACAATGCTCCCGTTCCAGAACGGAGTGCTTCGCGGAACTGTGCCTGCTGAAGAACTCGTACCTTCTACATTTACCTACAAGCTTGATATTAAAGAGCCTGTAGTTTGACACTCTTCGGCTCGCCGCTGGCGAGATTGGGGCCGTGATACCATTGGCCTGATTTTACACCACTGGGGCGACAATTTTTATTGTAGGAATCAAGACGACACTATTGCTGTTCGCGCTCCGGTGCCAGATTTGGACCGTCTAAGGTCTCCTGCTAAGACAATGTGTATTAAAAAGAAGCCTTTATAGGACACTGAGACTCGGAAGGAGCTACTGATTGACAAAACGCCTCTCGAGTTTTGATTTGGGTTTCTGCTTCAAACCCTCGTTGAAGTTCCGCCTACAACTTATGACGCGCGTACTAGATAGCTGTTCAACATAAGTGAGCGAGATGGACCAATTTTCGCGCTGATGTATTCCAACTTTTCTGGGGACCGCTTCGCTTTGGGTTTCGCCAAGCAGGATGGAATGGATATAATAGTTCGCCTACTAAATCTCGATTACCTATTATTTTCTAGTTAAGAGGATGCAGGCCACCCGATCAACTTCCATCATGTAGATGAGGATTCCGGCCGTACGTCAAGTAAAGAAAAGTCTCATAGTCGCCAACCTACATATGGGGTCCCGAAGATCCTGCAAGTGTTGAAATATAAGTTGGAGAGCTGCATCCAAGGCCTTCAGGGGACAATAGGACCGCTACGTAGCGAGTCGCAAGATAATCTGGTTTGTCCTGTTATCTTGCAGATCAACGAGGGATTTAAGGTCAAATTCTATCAAGAGAAAATCGGCTCAAGACATGCTGACGACTACCGGATAGTTCTCACCGCATATCATGTTGTTTGGTAGAAATTAACGCAGTCCCAGACTGGGATACTTCTGGCCTTGGCAGACGCGCTGGTCATTAATATACCAGATTTCGGCTTCACATAAATAACGAATGAAACCGCTATAGCCGTAGAACAGACCACTTAAACATCCATCAAAAGCAAGGGGTTCGGATATTTCATGGCGTCGTGCTACAGGACATGGCTGTGAGACATCAACTATGTAGGAAAGGAATGGAGAAGCTGAGGATGTTCCCTGAAAAATCTGCCACCGCGATGTACTTAATCTGGCAATATTGATCTAGGAGATGCTGTACGCTGGTATGATTCCTGGTCTTGGTAGTACTAAGACTGCCACCAAAGGTACCGGACCTTAGCTTATTCGAACATGAAGACCGCTACGCTCTAACCAAACACCACTACCCCCCCTAATTGATTTCGCCGATTTGTGTTGCTGAGAATAGTGGTGAAATGCTAGATTCTTATGATTATTCTCCTGGGGGATTTCGTGTTACTGGGCATTTACAGCACAGCTCGATCGTGACATCTCTCTTCTCTCTTACATTGTAGCGGGCCAACAACGCCGAGAATTCGTGTATTTGATGGGTAAACCGTGCATCCCGATGTCATCTCGGTCTTCGGAAGGTATTGCGGATATAAATAATTGTCAAGGACAGGTATGTAGATGACATATTATAAAGCGAACTTCATCTCATTGTTCGAGCTACACACAGCCCTTTTCTCTCTCTTCATCGTAGGACTATGGATTACTAGCGAGCCGGCAACAACGCCTCGAGTATGGAGGGACTGATATTTTTGACCCTGGGGACGCTCTACTTTCTCTAGATACTGATACTGCTGGTTGAGGCTGTGATCAGCCTTGGGGACTTACTGTCACACGGACTCAAGGGACTGGGACGACACCCGAGACTCTTGGGCCCAGGACTCCAATATCATGTATATAATCATATGAGCGGCTAGACTTGCTCCCGTATATGCCTAATCGAACGAGACAGGCTACATGAGAGAGAGATCTATAGCCGTAGTAGTTTAAACTACGTGTTTACCGCAATAAAGAGCAGGCAACTAAGTAAGTAAGGGGTAGAGAACACGTGATAGTTCTTACTTCAGCGATTGGCAGCAACGCGAGAATAGTGGCGCTAGGGAGTATATTATGCCGTATTTTCTGGGCTAGCAGGTGACCAACTATGACCATTTTGGATTGCTTTTGTATCTAGTCAACAGGACTTTGGGGCAAGGGCTTAGAAGGCTGGGCCTGTGTGGGTACTTGGAGGTAGCCGCTAGAGAGTGGTTATGTTAGAGTAGTTTGTATGCTGTACGCGTATGCTCAGGAAGCGGTGACCTACCGGCGGCCTATTTGAAAGCACTAGAGTCTGCAACCCCTGGCTTGACTTCTTGACGGTGGGTTCTAACCCTTAGGGGCTAAAACCCTTTAGATTCAAGAGGTTCAGGAATCAATTGGTTACTCTATTGAGCCAACTATTACCCGGCTGTAGACAGATCTATCTATTCACTCCGGAGACTACATTCCCTTACAGTGCCGGCCTGGTAAGTTGGTTTTCTAACGGCGGCTCATGTAGCTTAGACGACATCTCCATAAACTCTCTGTGTGGGTTATTGACTGTGGTTGCGTAGGCATGGGCATGGTGTTTCGACGATTACGAAAGGGCCCCAGGCGTTCCTAAGTGTTTTATTGATTAACCCCTTCTATTGTATTGTATGGCTGCATGTAATTGTATAACTCTTGCAGCTATGAAGTTGCATCGACTCAAATTTGCTAACAAGGGAACTTGTGTTCCACGTTCTACCCTACATACTAACGATTTCCTCCCCTGACATTAGAAATTCCGGTATCCCCGGCTTAAAGTATGAAACTACTCTGAGTGTTCCATTCGGCCGGATTGCACAGCCGATGTAGGTATGAACACCCGAAGTTGCTTCCATGGATTTCTGAGAACTGTAAAGGTAAAATTAGTAATTTCAAAGGTAGTATTAGGCCCCTGGTAAAAGACTTACAAGAGCTTTCGCATAACTTGGACATAATTAGACATATATTTGCCCCTTTGGTGATGCTGGAAATACAGATTCAGGCCTTGGATAATAGCCTCGTCGCTGCTCGCATAGTGCCGAACCGGTAGATAAATCTTGGCAACAGGATGTAGCTCACCCAGTCTGAACTCAATGTTGTAAAGTATCCCAGCAGTCCGGTGGCCAACTGTGCGCAGAGAGTTTTCTGGAGGAGTACTGATATCCATGTCAAAGAGGGCGTTCCAGAGGAGCTTAAGGTCTTCCAGGCCTTGATACAGCTTAGGGTTCTTAATCCGACTTCCAACCGTCATTATGTTGACAACGGAGCTGAAGGTTGTCTCACGGCAGCGAAAATATATCTTAAGGCGTGATTCGAAAGGATCGATTAGATCAATAGCCAGCATCTCATACTCTAGTCCTCTGCTGCTCAAGTCGGACGAAAAGTCGCAAAACATGTCCCAGGCCTTGAGGTTGTCCTCTGTGCTATAGGGAGCGGCATGAATTGCCTGTGAGAGGACTTCTAGGCTTGACTGCCCCTTGGCTTGTGCCCTCATTTTCGGAAAGAAGTACACCTTAGCTGTAACTTCAGTTGGTGACAAGTCGAACGCGTAAAAGATGGAGGTGTTGTGATCTGCCGCATCTTGCACGAAGCCAGCTTCGTCGTGGCGTACATCGAAGAATTTTTTAAAGTGTTGGAACCACTCCAGTCTCATATCTACCAATGAGCGAGACAACTCCTCCTGGAAAGCTGGTCCAGCGATCAGGTTGCCAGGATCGAGGGAAGAACCGGCGTGGAGCCCTATAGGCTCTATAGAGTATCGTATTGTCGGCGGGCCATCCGTTGTGCCCCAGTCCCAACTAATTTCAAGGGGAGTGCCATCATCCGTCATAAAGCTTGGCCATTGCAGCACTTTTCCTCCAACAGTCTCACGAGAGACGCCGAGGTAAGGGGCTACGCTAGTTGCGAAGAATTTCAGGTCTCGATATTGGAGGTGCTCAGGGTATTCAGCAGCGTGTAGGAGGATAGCAAGGGCTTTTCCAGAATGTTTGTTCCACCAAAAGCGCTGATGTGTACTTTTAAAGGTTTCAAGCTCTGCGTCGACTCTGGACCAGATCAAGAGCTCAGCAAGACCTTCAGGATTCTGAGGAGTCCCTTTACTTTTTGTCTGTGGTTTCTTGTCGAGTGGTACCTCTGGGGATCTGGGGGCCAACTGGAGACGATTAAGGTGTAGTTTAGATGGGCCTCTACTCAATGACAGAATAGTCTTCATCACGCTGGGTAGCCAACCGCCGGATATGACATTTAGAACTGCCAATATCAACAGTGAAAATAAGAATGGAACGGAATAGGCTGACAGAGTTGAGAGGGGTGAAGTGAAGGGCGATTGCCCGAATCCCAAGTCACTAAGCAAAGAGAACATTGTGCTGTCTCGCTTGCAACGATGGCAAATAGGAAATGGACCTAAGAAACTTGTATTCTGCCCAGTTCATTTTTATCTTGCGGTTATCAGTGTTTTCAAACGAGCCCGGGGTTATTCCTTTGGCCTTTGATGACCTGTTAGATGATCCACACCTGTTGCCCCCCTTCTCCATCAAGGAGAGAGGCGTCAAATCTATGGACAGTCAAACCCTTGTGAACAGGTCAGCAAGGGTCATTAACAACGCCGCATCATCGCAGGACGGAGGTCTTATCGTTGACTAATATTAAACAAAGTTAAAAACTATTAGTTTATAATGTCTCTTAAAAATTAAGTTTAAATTAACATAATATAACTAGTTAGGACGATTTTCTTTGATTATCTATTTTTAAATTTCCTATTATACATTAAGAAGTTTTTCTATTTAAATAGAAATATTATGAGGTGAAGCTCAACGTTCTTTGCGTTTAGAGACCTTGTCCTTTAGCCTATATAAATTTAACTAAATTCAAAGCCGATAAAATGAAAGCGTAACACTTTATTTAACACTAGTAGGCTTTTCTGTCTAGATACATGATCTTTATGTCCCAAAATCTGACCTGCTCTCATCACCCCGTATACCCTCATTCTGATTAGTTCAGTTCCATGACATATTACACGACGGCTGCATTCAACAACTAACTTTCCTAAAGGGAGCAATGAACCCGGAAACCACACCGCTGCTTATCGTACAAGGATACAACAGGCAGGGATCTGTAGAGGGACAATCCTGATCCTCCGGCAATCGAATCCCCTAGGAGTTCCAACATATACCCCTGTATGCCAATTCAAGTTTCTCAAGGGCTTCTGCTTTCCTTTAAGTCGACTTAAACTTCCAGACCTCACAGAAATCGCTTGATACATTCCAGTTGACCTTTTCAAGCCGAAACAATGGAGTCTACACAGCACATCGTCACCTCTCTCATCTCATCCGCAAGAGCGGATCGCCTCGTTATTGTACTGCTCTGCCTTGCCGTCTACCTTGTGCGAACTTATTACTATCATGGACTTAACAAGATCCCCGGTCCCTTCGTTGCTTCTCTCACCAGTCTCTGGAAGTGGAATGCAGTCCGTCGAGAGGAGATGCATACTATAAGTGCTGATCTGCACGACAAGTTTGGCCCACTGGTCAGGATTGGCCCCAACCACGTCTCTGCTTCAAGCGCGGAGGCAATTAATGTTGTTCACCGTGCTAGAAATGGGTTTTTGAAGGTCGGCTCTGTTGCCTTCGAGGGTTTTTTCTTGCGATGCTAAAAGTGAACAGGCCCCTATGTATGGCATTTTGCAACCCAAGTATTTGGGTTCAGACCTGCACAACATTTTCTCGACCCAAGACGCAGAATATCACGCAGCGCTTAAGCGTACCATGGGGAGCTTGTATACAACTACAGCCGTAATGCCTCTCGAGTTCCACCTTGACGACTGCACGAAGCTTTTTCTCACCAAGATGAACGAGCTTATTGGTTCGAGAAAATCAGCACCTGTCGACCTTGCGGGTTGGCTCCAGTACTACACATTTGACTCTCTTGGGATGATTAACTTCTCACAAAAGCTGGGATTCCTTGAAGCTGGTGTTGACCTTGACGGGATTTGTCATTATGACCATAACCAGATGCTATATTTTGCCACAGTACGAGTATTCCATCACATTAATATCAGTACATGAATATATACTAACGTTGAACTCACCTGGATCAGTGGGGTCAGATTTCTTCAACCGAGCGGGTATGGTCGAGTGTGAAGGATTACTTGTTTACTAAGAAAGAGAACCCCCTATTCCACGTAAGCAGCCCCAAGGGCCCGTGGCGCAAATTCAATACCTGCTAACTACCACAGTTTGTTGTCAAAATAATCAAGGAGCGTCAAGAAAATCCTACTGATTCAAAGGATATGCTGGACTCATTCCTGGCTCTTCACAACGCCGCACCAGAGAAATTTACTGCCAGAGACCTGTTAGCAGCGGCGTACATCAATGTGTAAGTGCGGTAGCAGGCAGAGCGGCTGTCCTAGACACTTGACTCACTCTTCCTATAGGGTCACTGCCCACGATGTTGTTGCTATCACACTACGAGGCGCAGTCTACTACCTTGCCAGGCACCCCGAGGTCCAGAAAAAGTTACAAAAAGAAATTATTGACATGGCCGAGGCCGGTAAACTGTCCAACCCATCCCAATACTCGGAGATCACTACAATGAGCTATGTGTAAGTAAAATATAGCCGCCTTTCTGCAGGCTATTTGAAGCTGACAGGTGCATGATATCTGAAATTTTAGGCTAGCCGTCACCAACGAAACCCTTCGATACCACCCCAGCACCGGCATTATCTTCGAGCGCGTGTGTCCAAAGGGTGGCGTCACTTTACAGTGAGTAAAGCTAGGAGCCATTTTCTTTTTGTATTGGTAATCTTCACAACATAGTCGCCCTATTTCGGATTGATGTCACAGGCTGGAGGTTCTTGCAGTTTCCGAATACTTACAAAGCGCGGTGGATACTGTGACAGCTAACTCTGACTGTTGTAGTGGCCAGTACATACCGGAGAACACCCACATTGGTGTAAATGCGTGGGTCATCAACAGGGATAAGAGCATATTCGGGGAGGACGCGGACACTTTCCGGCCAGAACGATGGATTGAGAGCGATCCGCAGGCCGTGACGAAGATGAAGATGAACTTGTTTACAGTACGTGTTCCCCAAATATAGCCCCCACCAGTCACAGTGTACTTACTTGACGATAGTTCGGAGCAGGATCAAGGCACTGCATTGGGAGAAACCTCGCCATGATGCAGCTTACGAAAATAATCGTTGAGTTGTACCGGAATTATGATATTATGCTAGCCCAACCGGAGAAGGAGTGGAAGGTCTCAGGTGGCTGGCTCACTAGACAAAGTGATATGCCTATGGTCATTGGCAAGAGGGGAGCTTTGCTTGGAGCATAACTTCGCGGAGCGGTGTGTTAGAGGGAGCAGTTCATCAGTGGCGTACAGCACTATTCTTGTACCTACCTACTTAGAGAAACATGAACGACTAACCAGCCTCTGATAATGATACTGAAGTGGATTAGTCAAGTCAAATATCAGGACGAGAGGTAGCCCTGTTACCCACTCGGACAATAAACCAAAAGATCCATCAATGCCCCAAACTGGTCATCTAGGGCTCCCGTATGCATTCCGTATATGGCTATTTCCGTGTACGGCCACGTACGCCAATGGTATGACAACTATTCTCCCCTTCTCCCAGGATTTGTTCCCGAATCGCGTAGGTACAACAGAGTAAATAGCCGTCTAGGGCCCTTAAGTGGTCTGTAACTCCTGTACGTACCCCGTACAGTAGAGCACACACTCAACAAAAGCACACCTTATAGTATTGCCTCTAGTAGGTAGGCAGTAGTTACGTTAGTCTCCTTCAATTAGTAAGCTAAGTTATACGCTAGAGCTCTGCCAGTTATTAGCTATACGAAAAAATAACTAGGGGTATATCTAGGACCGTTTACGAACGTGTCTGGCTCGAAGCTAGGCTCGAAGCCAGCTTGGTCTAGCTCGAACCTAAGGCTTAGTTCCGTAGCTATTTTAATAGCCGGTAGTTTACCTGTCAACTACATATTATATGATTATTGAGAGAGTGTTAGCCCTGTTACCCACTTGGGTAATAGACTAAAAGATTTAACAACGCCTGGAACTCCACTCTACAGATTGAACCAACGCCAACCAATACAACCTCAATTCCACTCAAATACGGAGCAGCTTCTATACGTATATAACTACCTCCGTATATAGCAGATACTAAACTACCGAAGATAGGCGCAGTTAGCATGCTGACATCTGGTTTAACTAAGTAGCGTACGGAGAAAAGTTCAGGGGTTGATTTGAAATATGCACGGAGACCCTTTCAAGCAAGAAGACCCTATCCTGAATGAAGACCATTTCATGCACGAACATCCTTCCAGGCACGAACATCCTTTCATGCACGAACATCCTTTCAGGCCCGGCTTCGAGTTTGATTAGCGTTTCTTTGGAAATTTTGTAACCATGATCAGTAGTACCGAACCTAACCTATGCGTACGTGGCTGCGGAACGGCTTACTAGTATTTCGGCATGGAGGCGGGGGTGGTATGGGTTGCCGTTGTCAAATTGACAAAAAGCGCCCCGGTGGCCACGGCCCGAGCCTCTCTACCCCCTTGAATACTACATCGGCACCAGTCCATTAAAGTAAAGCATTCGCGCAGGTCAGATCCGGAGATATGAAGAACTCGTACGAGCAGTTGAATATGAAACCAGCCTTTTCTAGATATTCAAGAGCTTTACCTACGCCCCGATCTGCTCCAAATTTGGTTAAATTATATTGGTATTCAAGCGTACCCCTGGCCTTTATAAGAAATCGACTTACTTAGATAGACGAAGTAATAGGCTATCTAGGTAGTTCCATGATTATATACGAGTTCTGCATGTCCCCAGATCTGACCTGCAACCAGCGCGCTTGGCGAAATGAACGCACCTATAGGGTAACATATAACAAGAATCCTGCATTTGTGATTGGGCACATAATTGTGCAGAAAACCTTGGCCGTCCTACATCAATATGCTGGTGCCGACGTAGCATTTAAAGAACATTAGGTAATTCTGCATGGCAGGAATGCATGGCAGGAATGCATTAACTACTAACTACGGTTATTTATCTGAGACTCAATCGCTTTCTATACTGCTTTTGTTTACCGTTTAAAGTTTAGCGCCTGTTGCACCTCTCGTTCGAGATTGGGTTTCGAGGTTCTTCTCAAAAACACGATACTCGACCCGTCCGAGGAGCAACGGTATCATATGTGGATAATCAGCACCGAAATCACCCATTGAAACCACCACGTAGCCTATTCTCTCGTACCAGGTCTGCAGACGAACCTTGTGTGCACTCTCGAAAGTGGTGGGCACAAGTAGCTCGATCTGCATGATCTTGCTACCGAATTCCCGGCGGCAGTGTTCCTCCCCAAATAGAATTAGATCTCGGGCAAGACCTCTGCCGTGGTGTTCTGATCGCACTGCTAGTAACCTCAGGTTGCCATGAGTGGCACTTAACTTTGTAACGTAGATGCAGCCAATCGCTTCGCGGTGCTTGCCGGGTAAGGTGAGGAAGGCGACGGAGAACTGGCGCGCACGCAGCTGATCTGCGACCTCTGAGACAGTTGTACGCATGGTACCGTCAACGACGACGCCCGCTTCGCCCCAACGATACTCAGTATTTATTATCTCGACGAGCACTTGCACAAACGCCTCGTCATCTGCAATTGAAGCCGGTGGAATCTCGATGTTGACATTCCTGCTGTTGGAATCATGGAGTGGCGGCGATGGTTCACTCATTATTGGTTTGTGCGTTTCGTGTCAACGCAAGGATCGTGGTCTTTGCTCTGGCAGACTTTCGCTGGTCCGTTACTATATTGTCGATATACACTTACTGTAACAGGGCGCATGAGACACAGCGTGTATTGTCGCTGCTGATCATCAAGGTATTGTAACCGATTATGCTTGTCCTGGCCACTCCCCTTTTGGTCGCCTACATCAGAGTAGTATTTCTGGATCCTAAGGTATCTGCAGTATGCATAAGCTCACGTCATCTCGAACTCAATCATATGATCAAGTATGTATGGGGTACGTACTATGTATAAACTCTGTTGTTGCCGAAGATCTCTAAATCACCTTCGTGGGCCAGTCTCTGGCTATATACATACATGCCCTTTGTTCTGGGGATCGTAACAGGTAATCATAGCAACCCTTTTCCGAATCGGAACTGTGTAAGATTCATTTGCTTATGTCACCTTGGAGCCGAGTGGTAAACGCTAGGGGGGACCATCTTCCTAGGAGGATTCATTTAACTCATGGTCTTCCAGTTATACTTTAGCTAGACGCATGCCATGATTACCGATGGACCTGCCTTTTTGGACAAGATCTTACACTAAGTTTAAGAAATACCGAACGTGGTAGTTTGGATACCACCCTGGCGGTGAGTAAGCAGCGTACGCCGTATACCATACGACGCCTTACGCCTATAACAGGGCTACATAAGTTGGCCACCGGCCAAAGTAGGTGGGCTAGGGGCATGCCTCCACTCACTGCATTGTCAAAACTAAGGGGAAGAATCAATCGCAAGGTTCACCTAAACCTTTATTAGTACACGAATATCTCTATGCCTTCCTGGAAGCTACCCCAAGCTATCCTTTTAACTGCTGACAACTTGAAAGTGGAATAGTGGGACTACACACGTAACTAGATCTCCCAATCGAATTGGAATCTAATAGTTTGTGATGCTTAAATAAAGGTCCGATTGGGTGCATCCAGTTATGTGTTGCCAAGCTAGCATTCAGATAATCTTGGTCTTCACAACGGCCCCGCCCCCTGTAGTCCGCGGTTTGGGGCTACCAGGCATCACTGGCATCCTAGGTCATGGCAGGGGCTCTTGATTATGACGGATTGGTCATATTTATCAGGCTGGAAAAGTGTTCCCAGGACCATAGTACGAGACCAAGAATGATGTCGTAAGAAAGAGGTTGTACTGGGTTAGGATCGATCTTCTCTGCCCCTCACGGGACCCAACCCAGGGAAAGCATGATGAGACCATCATTACTAGTGTATTACCCGATATGGTAAACAATCCAATTCTTCAGCATGCACGAATACATCTAAGAGTTACTCACTGGATTTCCTCATGTATCCACGCGCACCCTAGTGAAAAAAGTGCAAATACGTGTTTAATCAGTCTTGGATTTGATTCGGTGTCAGAAAAGAACCGCTCAGGTTTGAATGTAAAAAGTTCTAAGATACCCTCTTCGCTATGCTAGAAAGCATATGTGCTGACCCTAATATGCATACTAAGGAGTGTTACGTAAATTTTCAATATTTAATAGGTCCGAATTTTCATGAACTCTGAGGCCAGAGGGCCTCAGGGGTGCTCTTTGGGAGACAAGGTAGGCGCAAGACTTGGTGATGCAATGATTTTGATCTATATCCAGCTGGGTTAGCAGTTACCGTCAAACTCTTCGAGCCGCTTACCATTGAGAGCATTCACAGAGTTGAATACAAGCTTGTTGGGCCCTCGTCTTATCACTGAACCTGTATCGATAGATGTGAGCATCTGGCACATTGGTGTGTACGAAATCCCCCTACCGAACTTTTTAGGGTCCTGAAATGTTATGGCATGGAGGGTGGCTTTGCTCACATAATCGTTACCGTAGAAGTCGTAAAGCTTGGAGAATAGTTGACCAGGATATTGACTCAAGGGACGAAAATGAAGTCGATAAATGCACACCGCCAGACACTTATTAGCGAAACATAGTACTGATTCAAACGGTCATTGTACTGACATGTGACTGTTATATACATAATCCATGTTGTAGCCGAGAAAAATATCTGCAGTGTCACGGAATAGAACTGCAGCACCATACCGATACACTATCAAAAGATAGAACGTTGTCAAGTCGGGTGCTTGGCCGTCTGCAGCTATTATATACGTACTGCGACATGCATCGACTCTATAGCTAGGAAACGAGTGAATATTAAGCCGGAGAGGAATTTATCAGGAACTATGGATAATGAAACGGTAGAATATGAGGCGCAAGAGGATTTTGGGAAGTTTCTAGGCTATGTGAGGAGTGCAGGGGTATCTTGTCATATACATGATAGAATGTTGTGTCTTGTAGGGTGTCTGATGTGACCCTCTGACCAATAAATCTTCAACATATATAGTGGCCCGAGCAACGTGCTGTCACGGGAATCTTGCCATTACAGTTTCGACATTCCAAACAAAAATTACTTACTGCTCCTACATACAGTCCTACATACAACATGCTATATTTGGCTTGCTCCTTTTTGTCTGCAAAATCTGGTTGAGAGCATTCAACCATGAAAATGAGCGAGTCAGTCAAATGTCTATCACAGTTAGTAGAAAGTACCAACAAATCAGATCGATGTTTTACACGTTGATTGAAATACAAGAATGGGTAGCCAACTGAGGTCATCTATAGCTAACCACACATCCGTTGCCTTCTACTAATCCGAGGCAATGAGCGTCAAACCGGACTCTACAACGACCCGCTAGAGCAAAGGCAAGAAGCTACGCTATATGATAGATACTGAAGTAGAGCAGGTGACTGGCTTTGATCAAACTGGCCAATAAAAGGGGCTAATGTTGCTTTTATATAAGTGGTGGGCAAGGGGGTCGGATTTAAGGGCAAGTCCTGCAACTTAGCCATCTACGCCTCACTTCTTTCAACACTTGTACTCCTCAGTTTTATTTTTGTTGATTTTATACGTTGCTTATGTTGAATTGAGTTGTGTTCTTCTTGATCAATTGGTTCCTCAATATGTTTAGCGACTACTGCTAGCCTTGGATCCGTATCTATTGAATACCTCCCTGGTTAGGGTGCCGGTTGCAGGTAAGTCCACCCGGGCCAATTCAATACATGGTGAAGAAGCCCAATGTACCATGACATACCACAAATTACTGGGAAAACGTTTGCCCTGGCTGCACTCGAAGGGTCATTTATATCCTGAGCTGGATTTTCCGCCACATTAGTAATGTAGCTGGAATCTGCAATGCTGCTGAGACCGCTAAGACCAGAATTTGATGACTGTATCCGTCGGCAAGAATTATTCGAGCTTTGTCTTGGATTGCTTGGGGAAGGGAAGGCAGAATTTGTATCAGCACATCTGCGTTAGAGATGCCCAGCTGAGATTCAAGCCGTGGCCGTACATAAGAGTTGAAGATGGAAGTCGCAATAGCCAGCACCACTGCGCCACCCATAAATCTGAACTGTGAGCCCGCTCCTAGTCCAACAGCTGACGTGAGTCCAGGGTTAGCAGAAGCGTTCTTAAGCAGGTTCACGAGAGATAACTCACCATGGTCACGTCTCTCATTGACGAATGGGATAAGTATGAATAAAAGGGAAAAGTTGATCCCACATCCCCATCCAGCAAGGACTTGGAATCCGTAAATGCGGTAAGGTATATCCAGTGTAGAGGTTAAGGTGCCAATCAAGGCAAACCCGAGCACTTGGAGTGCAGATCCTAGAATTAGGAGATAGACAGGCGGAATCTTGAATTTTCCGGCAAGTATGGACGCAAAGATTGAGCCAATTGGAATCACCGCGGTAAACGGTATGAGTCTCACACCGGCATCGAGGCCAGATGTGCCGTATACTAGTTGGAACCTTTGAGGCAGAATAAACACTGGTGGGCACTTAGAGTCAGCAATTGTCATCGGCAACGTGATCTATAAGTAAGTTGGGAAGTTTTAGACACATTCTAAGCTCTAAAGAGAGTACTTTGACTCTAAGAGCCACCAAGGCAGGAAAACTACTGCAAGGATTACTTACTGCATATAACTGTTGGTCCCCCCAGAAGCAAGAAATTTCTGTTAAATAAGGTTAGTCACCGTGAACCGGGAATCTTTTCGGATACAGAGGAACGTGAACAATAATCTTACAGTAATATGCCCATCATGTCGCGATTTAAAAGGAACCTCCAAGGTAGGATAGGTTCTCTTGTTGTATTAGAAAGTGTGACATATCGCTCCCATATAGCTAGACCTATCCAGAGAAACCCAGATGAAGTCAAAAGAGTAATAACGTAGGGAGACCTCCATGGGAACTTCTTGTCAGCTTCTTCGAAGGCCGCCGTCAAGGCTAAAGTTGCAAAGAGGGTCAGAATAGTGCCAGGTATATCGATACGGTTGATCGTGGCTTTTGACATTAACATTTTGAGAGTTTTCGTTTGGTGATCTGGTTGACCTTGGTGCGGAAAGTCTTTGGGAATGAACCAGAAAGATATCGCAAGTGCTATAATGCCTATTGGCACGCTAAGACAGGTGTTAGAGGGGCATCAAATACATATATATAGATTAAGGACACGAACTTGACGATAAATATCCACCTCCACGTCGTGGTCGATGCTATGGCGCCACCAATAATGGGCCCAAGAAGCAATGCGAAGGCATTCACAATAGAGATGTTTGCGGTAAACTTGGCGTATTGCTCTTGTGGGACGAGCTCTGTGACGATGATAGTAGCAAGTGACCAGCATCCTCCGCCGCCGATACCTTGGAACGCTCGGAAAATAATCCTATAAGTACATCAGCATGCTGCTAATGGAATTTGGGAATTGTGGTCATGGCTCACAGTTGCGCCATTGTCTGAGCCGCACTACATGCGGCAGAGAAGATGATGAAGAATACAATGGAAGACAAGAAGATAACCTTGCGGCCGAAGATATCGCTAAATTTGGCACAGATAACAATAACACCTAGAAAGGATGTAAGCTTAATGCTGGAAATGAGGAAGAACTATCTGGGTAAACAGACCGACGTATCCAAGTAGGTAACTGGAAATGACCCATCCAACATCTTCAAACCCCTGTAGGTCATTGGTGATAGTTACCAGCGCCGTGATAACTACAGGAACCTCGAGATTGACTAAAAACATCATGGTCGCAATCCTACAAGACGTTAAGACCTCAGATATTAGGGTAGATATTGTTTTGATGACTCACGCCGCGCAGATCAACCAAAACTTGAGACCTTGAATGTATACGATGTCATTTTGGCTACCGGAGAGTTGCTCCAACTCAGACTTAGGCTTTTCGATGTCATTTGGTGTTATTCTTGATTCAGCACTAGATGTTCGGTTGGCCTGGTGGCCAATTCCTTCGTAGTTCATGTCAGGCTCCATGATGGTCGAGTTACAGGGAGATGATTACAGAGCAAACGTATGCTAGAAATGGTGGCCAAGAAACAGAATGCTTTTAAGGGGAATAGTAGCTTTAATCGACGCTCACGGTCGATTGTGGGAATATATTATGAGCAGAGAGTCTCAGATATTTCCCGTCAGAGGTCATTGGTAGCTCTTATTAGTACGATTGAAATATCTTCCTTGCGAGCTATAGATGAAACTCCATACGGTGAGGGGATAAAAATTTATTGTTAACACAACTCGTCTGTCGTGACGATCGATGACTTCAAATATTAAGGCAAGCCGCAGTTAGCCAATCATCGAAGCTGTCCACCACTTTTACTTATATTCAGGTGACATGTTGGGTGCTGTGCCCTTACGTACTGCGTGCATGATGAACGACAACAAAGTTATGGTTCTTGGACTATAGCTTGAGGCTCTAGGAGGCTTATTCATCAGGCTTTGAACTTTTGCTCTAATGGATCATTAAGGGCAAGTGGCGTGTCGCGGCCTAAAACAACACCCGCAATTCAGCAAGGGCGAGGAATATGTCATGATCTGAGACAAAGATAACCATGCATCAACAAACGCGATAATAAGGTATTTTGTATCACCACCCCCAGCCCACTGATCTAAGAGTTTTTATCCAGCGCAGCTCCCTTCTTCGAAATATGATAGTACCCCGTAGCTTCTATCCCTACGTATCCAATGCATGACTTCACCCCTGTCTAGTTATCATACTTAGGTAGATGTTGAGCATCACGCTGAATCGATTGGCTACATTTTAAATGGTTACCTCAGCCTTCATGTATCATCCCTTGATATAATATTTTCGAGATTCTAACCTAACTGTGTGTTTGCCTCTACTACCAACTACACCTAAATAATGGGGCTCCAAGGTATAAGACGCGTGATGTTATGCAACCGAATGTCGCCATTGGATTGCCCTTGCATACTTGTATTGGTCCCCATAATCCTGTGTTTGGTGATAACTCTTAGATAGAAAATTTGATTTAGTTTCCCTGTGAAGATAGATATTAAATTGCAAGTTTTGCTATCCGCGCGATATATTCGGGACGTAGCTCCATTTCTACCCTCGTTAAAGTGCTGTCAACAATCTTCTTGCTCAATTAGAGTCAACTACCCACGACTTTCAAGACAACTATCGTTCATTCCAATCAATAAATATTATTGAGCTTCACGACAGCTTTTCAATGGTATCAGATCTATCACTTGATCTTGTTGACAAGATCAAGAATGGCCCTGCGGCAGTGGCTCCTCCCGGCATCACCCCCAACTATACCAACCCTCCCAACAACAATGGACTAGCTAATGGGGTAATTGGAGCCAGTGTCGTAGTAGTAGTGCTAGTGAGCCTACTAAGGTTCTATTCCAAAGTCTTTTGCGTACGCAAGGTTAAGCTTGAAGATTGTTTGTCGTCTCTAGCCTACTTGAATTGCCTTGGGAGTAAACTAACCAAATCCTAGATCTTGGACTCGCTTCATTGGTAATCTCACTCCATCCTTTTTCCTACTGCGTTCGGTATTTTCTAATATGATTAGCCGTTCTTCTTCGCGGCAACTTGGGCATTGCGTAAAACACCCCAGGAATCTGGGTTCTTCATTCACCAGTGGAACCTCCAAGTCAAAAGCTTAGAATGGTTTCTTTATGTTAGTACCCATCAAGTTCAACATTTAGTACTTAACCGCTCACCAGAAATAGTATTACGTTCTGTCAACGACACTCAACTGTGTTACTCTTCTTCTCACCAAGGCAGCGATTCTTTTAGAATTCAGTCATATCTTTGTCGCAAAGCCTCATCGAAGCATATTCTACTGGGTATGCTATGGAATGATCATTGCTAATACTGCCTTGTATATTACTACGATCTTAGTAATTACGTTCGCATGTAACCCACGAGAACGTCTTTGGCAACCATATCTTCCAGGATCTTGTATCGATCTCGATGCATTCAATATCTTCATCGCGACTTTTCATTTGGTATTCGATATCCTGATGCTGCTCCTACCCCAAACCGTCATTTGGAAATTGGCCCTCACAAAAAAACAGAAGTTTGGGCTCTCGGTGGTATTTTCTGTCGGCGCGCTGTTCGTTCCCCCGTTTCCTTCAACTTCACAGGCTCCAAGTTTGCATTTTTCTAATCTAACTTTCGAATTAGGGCTTGTATCTGGGCAAGTGGTCGAGTTGCGTCTGCGGTCCATCTCTCCAAGTCCCGGGACGCAAGCTATGCGTATTCTCACTATGTCATGTGGGGGTTAGCAGAAGTGGTAACAGCACTGCTCGTATTTTGTGCTCCTGCGTTTCCCGCTGTATTTCGAGAATCGAGTCCTCCGCGTAGGTTCTCCCGGTTCTTGCAATCCAAGACAACGAGGTATTCTCTGAACAGCGTCTCGCCTAACGGAAGCCTACCGAAACCACCACCGACAAAGGTTCCTCGAGCACTATCAGGTTGGCGATCCACTCGGTCTGATAACGATAGCAGCGTAAGCCTCGCAAAGTTAGCACCAGTCAAAATAGAGAGCGGGCGTAAATTCGACGAGGAGAGCCTTGGGCCCGTACCTGGAGGGATATTGATTAGTACTGAAATCAATATCGAAAGCCACGGGACATCGAATTCCAAGGGATCGCAGGCTATACTGGAGGGCACTCCGCCTGCTTGGTAGAAATTTATATGTGAAGCAGATGGATAAAGCGTTCGCGTTGTTTTAGATATGTTGGGTATGACGTTGGAGGATGCTACAGCAATGTAATTACACGGCAGTTATAACGGACGGCAGGGATATATACAAACGCGTTATAAGCTACATGATCATATATTGAACTCGCATTCTAGCAGCATGTATGCACTGCAAAATCTCATATCTATTAATCTACTCAGCTGTTAGAGATTATCCAGAATATCCTGTTGAACTTGCAGAGTGAGAGAAAGACATCCTTACATACACAACAACGAACTCTGTTTCATCCTCAATGTACTCTTTGACGATAGCTCCGGTGGGGTTAAGCTTGGAGTGGCTGTACAGCTTCTTACGGAGGCTTTCTGCTTACAGAGTATTCGAAAAATACGTAGCAACATTGAAGCTAGTGTTAAGCTTGGACGGTTTCTAGAAATTTTGCGTGACATACTTCTACTTCTTACCTTGTAAATAGGTACTTACCTTGTACGCAAGATAACCTGTTAACGGCCGAATTGTGCGTGCTTCTGCGGAACATCCCAGAGATAGCGCTAGAGGCCGAAGGGCTTGGATGAGAACTCTAGGATCTCTCAAGGCTGAAATTAACATGGACGAGGTTGTTTAATAATAGCATCAGTACTGTATAAAGTCAAATGACAGGCGTTGCTCAAGCTCGTAAACAATAAGAAACAGGCCTCAAGTCGAGTTAGTTTAAGTGATACATATTCACTCCTATTAAGCAGTTGCCTTCTACTTTAGTAAAAACATTAGTTATTTGAACATTAAATAGACTGTGAAAAGTTCAAGCCCAACCTATCGTGCCTCAGTTTTGAAAGTTTGATTGCCAAGTGTAGGGAAGTGAACTGTTTAGCCTGGCTGCTCGCCCGTCTGTCGATTTCCCTTCACAGGGTATAAGACCATTTCGGTCCTTCACAACTAGATTGGGAAAATTCTGCGGTCGGTCGCGGTATAATATCGTATTTTGACAACAGCATATAACACGAACATGGCCCCCTAATGGCCAAGCCAACCATAGTTCAACTACGTTTGAGTTTCAAGTGCAGTCTTGGAAACTTGCAAGGGGAACTAAATATACATACAAGAAGCGAAGTCATAATAGTTTGACAAATTCATAGCCCCTATCTATGTGACTTCCTAGCCCATGTCAAGTCGGTTCATGACAACGTCGCTCGGAGTTTGCTCACAAGTCAAAGCGCCAAATGAGGTTCCAAGTAATACGTCGCCCCATACCTTAGTATCAATAACCTATACTTCTCTACCAGTTCTGACGAGCTTCTCTGCGTCTCTGCCCACCGCAATTGGGCTTCGGCTTCGAGGGCTTCGAGGTTTGAGAAGGTTGCGCGGTACTTGTAGGCCTCAGCGTAAAGTCCGGGATTGATTCAAGCGACGTGGAGGACGGCGTAGGGATTACGGTCACAGCCACTGGGACCGAGCTAGTTATGCCCGGGACTTCAGATGACGAAGTATTATCAGGCACGTCTTCCGGGTTCAGGGCGGCGGGGATGGGTCCAGGTGCTAGGTAATCGATGCTCTTAAGCTTGTAGGCCGGCGGGCCACTGAAGTCCTTCGCGGAACAGTGCGCATCAAGATCCTTGCATTTGTCTCCCCATACCTCGCAATTACGCCCTCCTGACGGCATCTGCTGTGCCCAGCACGCATTCGCCTTTTTATAACACTAGAGTTAGTAACAGCACTTATAGTAACGGGGAGGGTTTTCTTTTCTTTTTCTTTTTTTCTTTTCTTTTTCAAAAAAAAATTCTCGCGAGCTTGCAGGCGTTTATGCAGTTCGCGGCTATGAGACACGACGGAAGGGTGATGAGAGACTTCAGTAACTAACCTGGCTCCAACATTCCTTAACGGCATCCCAGCAGCCTGTTAAGTCGTTGTATGACGGTACTTCCACGCCGCACCAATTCGCATTCAGCAGTAGACACGAATCAGGGATTTCGCCCTCGGTTTGGTGTACCACTTTGCCACTGGATGCTTTCAAATTAGCAACGGCGACGAATGGCTCAGGCCCCATCATTGGATATGGCTTCTTAGGGTCTGCGTATTCTTCATCCTTGTAGATATTGTAGGTCACCGAGGGGTCTTCCGCTTGTAAGTACCCCGGGATACTGACACTCTTCTCAGATGGTACATCAAGGTCGCCCGTCACCGAACTCTCAACAAATACCTGAGCGCAACCAACGTAGAATTGCGGCTCGACTTCCGGCGTGACGTTATGCATTGCTACGACTTCTGGTCTGAATAAGTAGTTTCCTGCCGGCAGAGCGGTGGGAATTTGTATTGAAATCAAGCCATTCGTGTCAATGATTTTCTCTGTTGCCCACTTATCGGCTTCCATGTCGTAACCTTCGCCCCAGAGCTTGAACCATCCCGGCCCTGCGGCATTTGCATCGAGACTTGAGAGCCGCTTGGCGTATACAGCAACCGGCCCCTTGTGGCTTTTGTCGATGAAGCCCTGCCCTGCTTCACCGGGGTTGAGACGATACTCGAAGGTCAGCTTGGCCCCGGCCGGTGCTGGACAGGTGAAGTTTACGGGCGTAGTGCCATCCACGCCGCAGGCCATATCATCACTGGCCAAGTCGCGCACGGGCGAGTTTGAATGCGCCAGGTCGTTGCTTTGTCGGACGCACGTTCCATCGCCTTGCCCTTGCTTCACATCGTTGATATACAGAGTAGTGAACAAAGTGTGAGCCTGAGCCACTGTAAGTAAAGAGGCCGCTAGACCGAGAATGGAAAATGACTTCATGGTCGAGATTGAATGTAGACAAATTGGAGGATCCTGAAAGGTAAAAGTGGTTTCCAACAGACAATAATTCTCATGAAAATTAAAAGAATGACTTGATCGTTCAACGGCCAGTAGGAAATGAATTGATGGCTCAACCTGAAGCCGAAAAAGATGTGAAAGTTCTTGTCGTGGGTACAAGGTCTTCAAGAACCAGAAAGGAATGTAATGCTCATAGAGCAGATGCTTCTAAGTAGAAGAGAAAGACGGCCGGCCAAAAGAGGTAGAGTTGAAGAGAACTTACAACATCTCGAGAGTTAGAAGAGTAGGTCGGCAAGGTTTTAAGTTCTATTCACACGATGTCCTTTTGAACTAGAGATGGAAAACCAGAACGCATCTATTGGGCGGCTTGGCAGGAGTGCCTGATGTAACTCTAGTACAGCATGTTCATCGCATCTTGCAGGCTGGAGGCGTTAGTAGCCTCTCCTTCATCTAAAAGCTTGCGAGACTAACAAAGTTAACAATGGGGACGAGGAGGAATGAGGAGCAATAAGCGCCGAAAATCGCGCCCAACATTGCCGCGGTGTTTCAAACAAACCCATGCCAAGACACCATCTCCCCGCATTCTGTTTCGAAACCTGTGGCCCGGGTCAAGCTTCAGCTTGCGGCTGAGAAGAAGTGGGGGGTCGTGTCTAAATGAAGAAGGTGTAGACACGATTTCATTGTCGCTTAGGTAATTAGAGGTGCCACCAAGAATGAAGTTACACGCTTTTCTTCCCACTATCATTTTTTATCTTTCGCATTTCATATCGGTGTTCTCAATGACGAGTCTGGAGTCGGGCAACTTGGTCATAGTAGTTGTTTTGTTAAATATAATGTTGACGTCATCATCTGTTGGCCCGAGGAACCCATAGTGACGCTTTGGTCTAAGGAGTTATTAGGAACATGGTCCATAGCCTCCAAAGTTCACAGACAAAATTCCTCGATGATCAACTAAGAGACGCCAGGTGTCCGCCCCCTTAAAGTGCTCTCCTCGCCTGTAGAGTGTATCCGAGACCTGATTTCCCGGATAAGTGCTTTAGCCTCCTCGACCTCGACGCCATCTTGGCATAACTCATTCGCTAGTCGGCTTGCCGTAGGGTAGTCTTCAGTTCTCATGGCAAACCGCGCGAGCCACATCCTTGCCTTACTGGTGGCGGCTGTGACCCCCGTTCCTTCGGTGCCCGCCCCACGGCCTCCTCCGTCTCCGCCCTCGTCCGAACCTCCGCCAGGCGAATCATGGTGTATAGCAATACTTTCGCCTTGGCTCTCGCCTGCAGGGCCGACCTCCTGAGCAACACACATCTCCATATATGCCTTAGCATCCTCAGCTTCACCCAAAGTGTCGTACATGCCAGCGATTTGGAGTAGTATCTCCGGATCGCCGCGCATGCTATCGGAAGCGCTCTCGAAGCTGCTGCCCGCTTCATAGTAGTTGTCGGCAAGCAAAGCACGTTTGAGGGCTTTAATACCGTCCTCATTTCTACCCATGCGTTGAAGACAGGAACCGACTGCCATCCACATTTTTCCGTCCCAGGGCCTCAGTCCCGCTGCCTTTTTGTAGTACCAAAGGGCATATGCATGCATCTCTAATACTTCATATGTCTGACCCAACCCATACCACGCGCGGTAGTCCCTACGATTAACGTCTACTGCCCGCCTGTACGATTCGATAGCCGCATGAGTATTTTTGAGTTCAACGTACTCGTGGCCCATAAGAGTCCAAGCCGAGAGGCATGCACGATCCAAAGTTAAAGCTCGGCGGAAGTATTGAACTGCCTTTTCGTGGAGAGACAGTAGTGAGTAGTAGTTGCCGATGACAACACAGGATTCGGGGCGAAATTTATCGATATTGCTGCAAAGATGGGCCAAGAACGCCAATTTCGGCCTCGAGTTCATGACATAAAGGATATTGGAGTAATGGTCGAGCGAGTCTAGGCGATATGGGTGAACCGAGAGCAGACGACTAAAGTTTTGCTCTGCAGCCACCAAGTCTTTTGCGTGGTATGAGAGAAGGGCGTTGCACGTCATTAAAAATGAAGAAGACGGGAAAATATTAAGAAGTTGGTCCAGCGAGTTGGCGAGGTTAGCATCGTGCTGATAAAGCTCAAGAGACGTATATATATGAAACATGAACGACACAATATTTTGCGGTAGGCGGGACATAACTCGATTCAGCTATTATAGTTAGCAGCAGCTTCAGAATAGGACTTGTCAACTCACATCGTCTACACGTGTTATAAGCGACGCCATCTCTAACCAACAGCCCCAGTTCATAGGAAACAGATGCACGCTACGAACAAGCCAGTATAAGGCTAATTCTTCATTCTTCTCCTTGGCAAGGATCATGCCGTAGCTAGGAATGGGTCAGTAGTTAGGACAGCATTTCAGTATCATGAGACCTACAGATACTCTAACCAACCCTGGCCATTCGTGATCTCACCATCTTCCGTCTTACGACTCTCAAACCATGCTTCAAGCACCCGGCTGACGGTAATTAATTGCTTGTTTTTACAAGTGCCAAGATCCTGGGGACCCATGACCATTTCAGCATCTTCGTCCTTCCGCTTCTCACCAGATAAGTATTTGGCGTAGAGAGAGAGGAAGAGACTGCGTTGACTAATGTTGGGGATAGCCTGCCCGCTGCTTAGCCTGGCGCTACCAACAGCGGCCTTTCCCTTCCCCTTGCCCTTTGGGGTGGAATTGGTTTCCTTGGGGGAGACGATACCCGTGAGAGTGGACTCGGGCAAGAAGACAGCAGCACACCGGTCGTATTCCCGACAGTCGAATAGAGACTTGGCGAGCAGGTAGTTGCCGATTTCTTTCCCCTCCAAAATGGCCTCATCCGGATCCGTATTTGGGGCTATCACAGTTGACGCGTATCCACTCGAGGCATCTGATAGGTGTGAGTCGTCAAGTGATATCTCCGCCTCAGGGATAGCAGTGAGAAGTTCAGCGGCCCTATCCACATCAGGCGACAATCAGCTGGGTTGCCCATAGCTGCAATGGTGTTGATTAAGAAAGCCGACATACCATTTCGACGACTGGTAAAGGCATCGCTCAGAGCACTTTACTACAGCCTCCTGCAATGCACTTCGCAGTTGTGATCTCTCTCGGTCGTTCAAAGACATCGTAGCATGCTACCCCATGGATGCATAAAAGCAACGGCCAGTGTGAATGAGATGTGAATCAAGCTGTAACAGTGTACAATCGGCGATATAATTGCAGAACCGATAACGAGTAGAGAAAAGAGAGGGACAGGGTGTGTGTGACAGTGTGAGCCGATTAACCACAGCTGTTAGATCCCTTGAGAAATAGAGGTATGGTTATAGCGCGACCCCGGCTTCACTCAACGATACGTTCATGTTGCATGTTGGTAGTTCCCGGAAGACCGTAACTGCCCCACCACAATGTAAGGTACATACGGTAGCCAGATTCCAAACAAATCGCGGCCAATAGAAACATGCAGGCAATCGATAAGACCGTACAGCTACGATAACGATAAGGTGCAAGATAGGATCTATCGATAACAGTAATAAGTTATCAAGTTTGACGTAACCTATCCCACTGCCGGCATCTGACTAATACCACGTCCCTGAGGTGGTTTGGATAACTAACATTACCTATCGCAAGGGTGATATGGAATACATAGAATGGATCTAATAATACTATGTAAGCAGTGGTGCTGCGAAGAAGGAACTGTAAATGCCGGAGACTTCCAACTCTGGCCCTCACCGACAGGATTGTCTTAGAACAGTCAGCTCCTGTCAGATTTGTCGCACCAACTAGCCACCTGCTTCTTGCCGCCACTACTAACCCCGCCTAATATCCCTTTTTAGCTCTCTGGGTACCTAGATTCGAGGGGTATTTAAGTTGTACAGACAATAACTAAATCGCATTACACTACACCTGGTCTAGTACTGTGCATGGGCCAAAGCATACGTACCAACCGAAAACCGGCCCTACCACATTTGGAATCGGATTTTACAACTTATGCATTAGCCCAGTGGACCCTTGAAAGCGTGGACCCGAAAGCGTTGCTGCCCCTCAACAACAACTCTATTTGCTTTTGAACGCCCGTTTCTCCCCAATAATTCTCGTCTTACCTTTCTCAATCTTCACCAGCGACGTGCTTCTGAGTTCAAGATCTAATCAGACGCGAATTCTTACTGCCTTGAGAAACATGGCGACCAAGACCACATTAAAGGAGTTCGAGTCTGTCTTCCCGAAGCTCGAGGAAGACCTACTCAACTGGGTAAAGCAATATAACTTGCCTCAACAGTATCTAGAATGGTACCAGAAGGTGAGATGCATTTTCCATCGCTACTCTGACTTTACGCATACATCTCATAGAACACGAACATACCCCACCGGCTACGCTATTATGCTCTTTCTATTGTCATTGTTTTGCTACATATTTTCTTCAGTAGTATAAACTTACCCAACCCATTCCCCTCATCTAAGACTTCCACTACAGCCTAGGTATTAACCGTGAGTCCCAGTCACTTCAAGAGAACACGGTGGGCGGAAAATGCAACCGTGGCATGTCCGTTCCGGACTCAGTGTCCCTTCTTCTCAAAAGGGCCCTAACCGAACAGGAGTACTTCCAAGCCGCCACTCTCGGCTGGATGATCGAGCTTCTGCAAGCCTTCTTCCTGGTATCTGATGACATCATGGACAGCAGCATTACCCGTCGTGGCAAGCCCTGCTGGTACCGTCAGGAGGGCGTCGGAATGGTTGCCATCAACGACGCATTCATGCTAGAGTCGGCGATCTACACTCTCCTCAAGAAGCACTTCAGATCTCACCCCAGCTACGTTGACATGCTTGAATTGTTCCACGAGGTTACTTTACAAACTGAGCTCGGACAGCTCTGCGATTTGCTCACAGCCCCCGAGGACGTCGTAAACCTAGACAACTTCAGCCTTGAGAAGCACAGCTTCATTGTCATCTACAAGACCGCCTACTACAGCTTCTACCTCCCAGTTGCCCTTGCCCTACAAATGCTAAATATCGCCACCCCCAAGAACCTAAAGCAAGCTGAGGAGATTCTCATTCCCATGGGTGAGTACTTCCAGATCCAGGACGACTACCTCGACAACTTTGGTCTTCCCGAGCACATCGGCAAGATCGGCACAGATATCATGGACAACAAGTGCTCGTGGTTAGTGAACACAGCCCTCAAGATCGCCACTCCCGAGCAGCGCAAGATCCTCGAGGACCACTATGGCCGGAAGGACAGCGCGCACGAGGCCGAGATCAAGAAGCTGTACAACGATATGAAGCTCGAGCAGTTGTACCAAGACTACGAAGAGAAGACTGTCAGCGAACTCAAGACGAAGATCAATCAGATTGATGAGAGCGAGGGTCTGAAGAAGGAAATATTTGACGTCTTCCTTTCCAAGATTTACAAGCGAAGCAAGTAATGGATTATAGCGGCAAGTTTTGGAACAAGGGGCTTCGGGGCTTCAGCGTTGCAGATGGTAAAAATCTTAGGGGATATACTTGGTTTCGAATTTCGGAGATAGGGGCTATGAAACGTTCAAACGAATAGATACATACGACGGTGGTAAAATGGCATCGAAATGAGTCCTAGAAACCGATAGCTAGAAGAGTCTACGTGTTATGGATATACCCTCACCTAAATTACGTGTTGAACTGTTTCCTCAGACATTAGTTAGGACTAACAAGACACCCGTATACCCTTTTACACTATTAGCAGGCAGGTGTCAGGTACTTGACATACTGCCCTGGAGGTGTGTTCATGCGAATTTCAGGCAATTGGAATATGACCCTGCCGCTCTGGTGATCAAATCTAAATTTCTGGCGTTTATCAAAACTAGTAAAATGAGAATTATAACAACAAGAAACGACAATTGTATCTCTCTACGTCAATGTCACACGGACCACCCAAGGGATTGGGACTGCCTCAGGCACCCAAAGCCTTTGGGCCTGGACCTCCAATATCATGTATATACTCATATGAGCGGCAAGGCTGGTGCCCGTACCCGTTCCGCGCGTTCTCGCGATAACCTGATCGCACCCGATAACATGATCGCACCCGATACAGGCTATACGAGAGCGAGGAACGAAAGCGAGGCTTTTACATATAGAGACGAAGGTCGCCGCATGGCCCACTTGACGCCCTAGATGATTATTATAATATGAACAGTCTTCCAAGCCCTTGAAACCAAGCCCTTGAAACCAAGCCCTTGTAACAGTCAGTCTCCCTTGGTACAGCCGGCCAGATGTTCCATCGTGTCCAGAAGAGCGATTTTGATTTTTTTGAAATACATCTTGTATAACCTGAGATATCGAGGTCCAGGAGGAAGCGAAAACGGATTAGGATGACAAAAATGATATGAAATGCGCATAGTGAATACTTTCCGTGGGTATAGCCCAGTCATAAGTATTGGCAGGAGCTGTTGGCTATTATCCTTGAAATAAGGATACCTGGGCTAGCAAGAGTATATACGCGCAGTGTCTCGATATTTCCTATTAACGCACAGTTAATCAATGAAGTCAGAACGCAATATTAGTCAGACAAAAAGTAGTAGGGTTAATTGATACGATTGTTGTTTTGCATTAATTTCTGTGATTTTATAGATCGCTCGTAGCGAAATTCGAAGACGGAGTGCCAATTATACGCTCCATGTCAGTCGCTACCAAAGGAGATCTGAACTGTTCAATACGGCCCATCTTGTCTGTAGAGTTCATAAAGAAGATAGAGATATTCACGTGCCCTGAGGAATTTCATAAAGAAAATGTCCCCTTAGTCTATTATCGAGGCGAAAGGGGGTCTATTGTGATTAAGAGTCTTATTCTAGAGGATCTGTCTGTGCAAGCGCACCTAGGACAGATGCCACAATCTGCATGTCACATCTATATCTGAAGTTCTCGGGAGTTTTTAAGCACCCACTGCAAGCATCGACGATAGTTTTCTAAAAGCCTCGGCAGTTGATAAGAAACCGTCATATTCTATACATGACATGAGCTGAAAAATAATCACCTTCCTCGTTCTCTAGTCGAGGTTACGATAGGACGCGACTTACAAGTTCCCCCTTCAGCCGATCTTCGCTGAGCGAAGCTCCATGCGGGCCGTCAGCTGTGACTCTCCCACGGCTCTCTAACGAATCAGCAATCAGAGGTGCGAGGCCACGGCCGAAGCTATTGACGCCAACCTCACATGTCCGAAGTGTGCGACCACTTTGTTTTTCTAAAACGCCGATCGCGCCACGCATCGTAAACCGTAAGTGGCGCGGAATATTAGCGGTATGGGCTGCTACGAGCGAGCTCAAGTCCAAATATACGAACGGGAATGGGGGCCTCCATTGGGCAATTGTTGCGAACGAATGTGATATTGATGTTGTAGGAGTAATGGAGTGATAAGTGACTAGGCATCAACCGTAATGGGTCTACATATACACTCACTACTGAAGCCGGGCAACTAGTAAAGGCAGGGGTCCAGCCAATAATATGGGATATATCGTACGTACTTATAGCAAGTGGTGTGTGTAGGGGGGGGTCTGACTTTTTGGAGATTTTGGCCACCTTAGCCACCACCATCACTCTTTTACAAAACGCCATAGCAATTATCGTCGATTTTCACCGTTATTTACCTAGTTGACCTACCTGTGTTCTATTTGATCAATTGATTCCCCAGACCATTTAGTGACTACAGCCAACCTTGGATGCATATTATCTGAATTCCTCCCTGGTTGGGGGTGCCAGGTACCCGACAACCCCTGGGCCCGATTCACTACCCATCTGCAGATATCGAGAAGGGGACGGATTTACGATATGACGTTCTGTCGCAACATGAATTATCTAAATACTCTAGTCCAGGGCAACGCGCTTCCGACTTGCTCGTTTCAAGGCCACACTGACTTGATTATGCCGCCTAGCACACGTGCTTCTACCGTATATACCAGAATATCAAGGTTCATGCATAACATAATAGTTGAATGGCACATTGTCTTAGATCAATTTGGTTCCTAATACGCTCATAAGGGGAGTTATGATGTGTCGAGACGATGTAGTTGATCCTTAGAGATACATAGATGCTTCAGTGTGTGCACATCTATACAAGATTCATTTGTGAGTACAGTATACACTTGACCGCCGCATGATACTGGTTACCACGTGGCGCCCTTGTGGGTGTAAGCGAGGACATTCATTCGACTAGGTAGGTAGGGTGGGATGGTAGCTTACAGCATAGCATGTACACTACCCGCTGTCCCGAGGTACATAGTAATGAGATTAGAGTGATACTCGATGCGCATCAAAATGTATCTCTTCGGTTGAGTGCGCAGGGATATTTACTTGTCTATGATTCGGTAGAGACGAGTGTGAGGCTCATATATTGTGGCATTATAGAACCTTGTCGATCCAAATGGGGCGATTGAAAGTCGGATTCAATGTTAGTCCTCAAAGCAAGACTACAAACTAGAGTTAGTGAGTTTATTGTAGACACCCGCGCAAGAAAGGCTACGTGTGACGTCCATCTTCCCACGTGTCGCAAATCCTCGCATCCCTGTCGGGTTTGGGTGCGTGTCACACTATGTTGTGACAAAAAATCTCATCACAAGTAGGCTGAGACTAACAGTCTCGACAGTGGTAGAGCCTAATAACCAACATGCATCAAAACATGGCATTATGTGTCGCGCGCGTTCGTATCAGGTATGCGGAAAGGCCGGCTTATTGGCTATCAGCGTCGCAATGTTGGATTTACAATGCGTCCTGGTCCACTTTGATTCGATCCTGGTTCAAATTTACACTATTTTCAGAAACAATCGGGATGCAGCCCTATCATCAAGTGCGGAGCCATGGTCTTGCCTCGGGGGGAAGTTCTGTTGGTGGTGGTGGAACCCTGCGATTCGCTTGGGCGTGTGATCCGCATCATCTTATCGTGTGACGCGTACAGTACAGTACCCCCCCTTCCACTCTAGCATATCGTCTGAACTTTGTGTGTTTGAAAAGTTAGGCTGGGCATGGAATCTTAGGTACCGTACTTGTGAATCGAAGTGTGTGTATGTATTCATCGAGGGGGCTGTAAGGTGACCTTATCAAAGCACAGCGGCAGTATTGCTGAACCGGGAAACAGGTCCGTCCCGACTGGTGAATAGAGCGGAGCAGGCAGCTCACGATGCCCACACTAGCAACCCCACGGACTCTACCTTGCGTTATGATCTGATTGTCTCGGAACCGTCGGACAGCGGGGAGCCGCGGGATTGGAATCCGCCAAGAAGAAACTTTGACGACTGGAAGGCTGGTGTGAGCCTGGTTTGACGTGAAGACTGTTCGCGATGAACTGGCTGGTGTGCCGTTTTTTTGATAGAAATATACCTATCTGCTTAGATCTCTGTCAAGACGCACGACGCCCAGTTCCTGATTACTGGAACGTCAGTCGAGCAGTGTTCCCTCTGCCCGGCAGCCAGGGACCGAGTTCTTTCTCTAACGCGATGGCGAGTTCAATGACGTCGACCAATAGTGAATGCGAAACACCACAACGCTCAGACGGGAGGATGTGTGACCACTAGGTCAGTTGGTCACAACAATGCTTCACCATGCACATTGAGGCTATTGAGCACCCACAGCGTCTTTTGACGGCGCTTTGCATCGGGCCATAGAAGTTCCCTGAGCTAACGTGACTTGTGGCTCACACTGGGCTAGGTTGATCACGATTTTGATAGGTTCGGTGAAAAAGCGTGTTGGCTCTCAGTCGTGTGGATGTCAAAGGCTTTGATAGTCGCTTGCACCAACACCACCCTCATTCGCTCCAGTACGAACCTGGAACCGGAGCTCGAGGGTGCGTGACATCACTGGCGTGAACACCGTTGGGTTCGAAGTCACAGTTAAGAGGGATTACTTCTCCGAATATAAAGGAGTAAACGCGTCCTAAGCTCTTTGCTGCGTAAATAATGGTATCAGGGTATCATTGCGCGGCACGAAAGAGCAACTATTGTCCTCAGCATATGTACTAAGATACATCTACCGACGCTGGTCTCATACTATATCCCCTACACGCATCTATTAAGAAGCTACCTGTTTGCCATGGTTCTGATTGAGGGAATCTCGATGATATCCACTGCTGCCTTGTTGGCCTGTCTCTCCGTTACAGTAAGTGGCAGTAAGTACTAATATGTGAGGGGTGTAGCTAATATCATTAAGGGACTTCTGTGTTACTCCTTCGGCTGGTGTGTGTACAGCCTCTACTTCCATCCGTTGGCGAGGTATCCGGGCCCCAAGCTCGCTGCTATATCGCAAGTTAGTATATTCATGCATTTTTCGATCCGTATAACTTACCAATCCTGTATTCTTAGGTCTGGTCCGCCCGGGCCTGGCTCAGCGGATGTTATCCAACAACTATACAGGATGCTCACCAGAAATACGGTTAGCCTTTCCTGTCTCGCTGGATTGTTGTTGTTATCACTGACATAGTATTAGGGAAAGTTGTGCGAACAGCGCCGAATGAGCTAAGCTTTAACACAATCCAGGCGCATCGCGACATCTACTCGACACCGTCTCAGAAAAAGAAGCCATTCATCAAAGACCCCGCTTTCTACTACAACGGCGATCCTGTGAAAGTACTGTTCTACGAGATCGACGCAACCGAGCATGCGTGGCAACGCAAGCTCATCGCAGCAGGCTTTAGCGCTAAGGCCATGCGTAACCAAGAATACTTAGTTCACCGATACGTAGATTTGTTCGTGCAGAAAATGAGGAAGATGTCCGCTGCGTCGAATGGAGCCGGAGTCAATATTGCAGAGGTAATGCTATGGCTGGGATTCGATATCATGGGTTCGTCGTTATTTTTGTCACCGCCCCCTTCCCGATGCTTTGCGATGCTACCCTCCCGGCCTGTACATCATGGAAACGAGAGAGAGAGAGAGAAAAGGGGGGGGGGGGGGGGGGGGGTTTTTTTTTTTTTT
>MU382636.1:0-101745 GCA_022495115.1 Xylaria castorea | reverse complement strand
CCCCCCCCCGACAATTCCAGGCCCTGGCCTACCACGTTGCGTGGTGTGCTGCGAATCATCAACCTCCTCCGGTGGCAGAGGTGGAGTACAGCCACCTCTGTCACCACAAGCGGTGCGTCGAGCCCTCACACGGCATATGGGAGGGGCGGGCACAAAATAGGGGCCGGGAGGCATGTGTCGGGTTGGGGTCGTGTGGGTGCGGGAATTTGCCACAATGTCTTTTTTGATTTTTTGACTCAATATAGTCTTTTTGTCTGTCCTGTTTGTTTGTCCATGATTGTCCTCTTGTTTGAATATCCCACATATTTTACCGAGCCCTGTTGGAATAAAAAAATTAAAAAAAGGGATGGTAGAACTTACCACCAAGATCTGCACTAGAGGCCGTTCGACCCGGGCTCACGCCCTAGGCTTCGTCACTGACCCCCACGGCCGCCTACTCCTCAGGGCATCGTTTCTACCCTGAGGGCGAGGCATGGGTGGGACGCTTGAGCGCCATCCATTTTTAGGGCTAGCATATTCGATAGGTAAGTCGTTACACAGTCCTTAGCGGATTCTGACTTCCATGGCCACCGTCCTATTGTCTAAATATGCTAACACCTTTTGTAGTGTTTAATAAGCGTTCACTCCAGCACTTTAACCCCGCGTTCAGGCTATCCCGCATTACTAGTTCTGCTTACCAAAATAGCCTACTAGTGTTGGTACATTCAAATGCCTATGTTTAGTTAAATAATAAGAGCTTCTTGTATATTTTTATTCGAGGATCCTGCTAAGAGAAGTTCGATAAAGAGTAGGTATGATAGTAGGATAGTTACTCTCTATAGCAGGTGAGAAAAGAAGCATTAATTAGTGCGTGAATGGTAACGGCCGAAGACGAATCCCGAATGATCTCCTTGTGGCACATGTCATGCCTGGTATAGTGAGTTGTGGTGCCCTAATTGGCTTTTCGTCGCTCAAGCATCGCAGAATGTTAGATGTAAATCGCATGAATGAGCCTATGGAGAAGTAGGTGAGCGTGTTTGCAGAGCAAATGAAATAAGCCTTGATTCTGACTGGTTTGACTTATATACAATGAGCGACTTTCTTCACTTGTTCCCGATATCGAGCCTCCTTTTGATTCTTAGATTTTACTCTCGACAGGTGGCCTACAAGTGAATAAGCCAGCTTCCAACGAACAAGAGATTTCGTCTTATACTTACTCACTTGAAGTTATTCTTCATCTCCCGCAGCGCAGCCATGACCTCCACGGGGTCTGTCTTGCCAGTAGCCTTATGAATCTCTGGGTCCTATAAAGAAGTGATCAACAACTGTACAATCCCCAACGGCTTGTTCTTAATCACTATCATGTGACTTACATCTACTCGCATGAAAACATTGTGTTCCTGCATGGTTGATTAATTATCAAGTTAATCAAAAGGTGGCTAAACATTGCATACCTTTTCATCGCTAATTGTGAACTTCCCCTGTGTCTCCTTGTTGTTCTCGGCGAACGACTGTAGGTTTTTGATCGCCGCATTCTGAAGCACCGAGATACCGAACTTAACGTTTGATTTGGTGTATTCGTGACCAGGCTATACTTGTTAGCCCAATTGGTATGTAAAACGCAGTATGCAAAATGAGAGAGGCAGCGTTGCGGTAACTCACGTAGACCTTGGTGTCATCTGGTAGGGATGCAAGAGTCTTGTTCAGGGCGACATTCATCTCTTCGGCATTACCCTCGAAGAATCTTCCGCAACCTGAAAATATCCGTAGTTCAGCCATGGTGCTCCTACGTGTCTGCCACTAACTTTTCATTTCTCGGCACGGAGGGGAAGGGGCGCAGACTCACCACCGTGAAACAGTGTGTCTCCAGTGAAGACGACCTTGTCGTCACCATCTTGCATAAACCAGCAGATGCTATCTTGGGTGTGGCACGGCGTATAGAGCCCTTTCACGGCGATGCTGCCGATGCCCCACGGTTCACCGTCCGCAGGTGTCTTAGTAACAGCCTCGCATTTCTTGCCACCGAATATTGGAAGATCGGGTGTGCCAAGTTCAGCCAGCTGTGGCATTTCCGTCTGCATTAGTTGTATCCGAAAAAGACGGAACGGAGATGTACTGACCAGCTTCTTGTTTCCACCAGAGTGGTCCCAGTGGCTATAGAGACATTAGCAGGTAATTCCGGAAAAGAAAAACATCATGGCGGAGCTCACTGGTGAGTATTGACTATTGCCGTGAGGTTGATCTTACCAGCCTTGATAGCTTCCTTCAAAACAGGAGCAACCCTACGGATACCTGTTAGTCGAGCACGAGTAATCGGTCTCGAATGATGAGGCTCATCACGTGTATAGGAAGAAGTGTATATCAGCAATCAAGGTCGGAGATACTCACTCTTCGGGATTCGCAGGGTCGATAATTACAGCATCCTTAGACTTGTCGTCCGTGACGAGATACGCATAGTTATCACTCGTCCCCGTCCCTGCAGCACCCTTTCGTTAGTTTCGATATAACCTAGCACATATGCGTCTATCCTCACGTCGGGCCTCGTCAACTCCGCATCAAGCGAGGCTATGTGCGAGGGCGCCCAGACAGTGTTTCACATTTAACGTTGTTGAACAAATGAATACACTTACACATAGGAATCGACTGGATATGCATGGCGCGTGATAATGTGAGCTAGACAACCAGGAGTACCTCGTTAGTTGCTGCATAATTGAGGACCTGGAGGGACAGCTGATTCCATTCCACCCCGTCCGCTGTACTTCTCCCTCCTGCCATTTCTCCCAGTCCTATAATGTAAACCCGTCCAGTTGTATTCTTCCGACCCATCCGGAGTGACAGGTTGATGAACTCACAGTCGCACTCAAAGATCTGAGGTTTGTGGGTTTAAAAGCTTGTGGCCTTATAGCAACTCTCGGAAGGAAATTCATGAGGAGGAAGCGTGGTTGATATCTGGACCCCTCTTTGGCTCTCGGGGTTGCCTGCTATTGCTCGTCTGGTACTCGCTGACAAATGAGGTTGCTAGCTTTTACAAACCGAGAGAGGAGCTTCGAGGTTCCTATCACGATGACGTCGACTGTTCGGCACGGACCGTGAGTTGGGGCCGCATCGGGGCCTGTCAGCTGGCAAACGCTGTCCAGCATTGCCGTTTAATCCAGTGCCTGTACCCGAAGAATAATTGCATCCGAAGCATATAGAAAACCAAACTCTACCATAGTCCAGACAACGACGACTCAAGATTGGTTGCAATTTACGAGAAAGCCGTCAAATACGTTAATAATAGCAATGTCGCGGTGAGAGCATATACATCGTAGTCAGGACCTCGTTAGTCATACGACATGAGTTGTTATATTTGTGTTGCGGATATGTACATATCGAATACATCACTTGTCATGAACTATATTGTTACCAGCTTGAGCGTCTTTAAACACTGGCTTATTCCCGATAAGTACCCTGTGATGAATAGCATGCAGAGTGGGTGATGGGAGTTAACTGGGCTTTTGGATTCGTGATGAACTGCGTCTTTCAATATCATAATCAATGTGTACAGATGGGACTATAGCTGACGGGGTGTCCCCTAACCTCGCGAGTTCACTAAGACATAAGTAGATGGTTTTCGTAGCGTCAGCTCGGCTACCACTGTAGGCATGAAACTTTTAACGACTACACTACTCCTATGGGCTTTGGTGTCCATATACCCTGATACCGAGTCCAGCCTACTGACTGACTCGTTGTCTCGTCGGACGCCTCAGCCGGTCGATCTACACGCTCCGCCTGGGTATCATCGAGCTTCTCATTTAACGTCTGCAGCTCCGCTTGAATAGATTCCAAGTCCTTCATGTTCCGGGTTTGGGGGGCCGGTGATGTTACTGTTAATGGTAATTCACAACCTCCGCTCAGTATCGAACGGGACAGTTGGAGGGCCCTTAATATGATTTGTGGTTCCTCTGAAGATTCTGCGATCTTAGCCAGCGTCCGAAGCAATGATGCCTCGTCCCATAATTTAAGCTGCCTTTGGAGGCCATTTTTTAGAGTCTCGTCCTGCTCACGGAAATATCTTGTAAGCAAGTCCCTCAGTGGATCTGACTGGCTGCCTTCTCCGGAATTCTCTTTATTTACAGGGACAAGATCCTTCCAGTAGAAGTGCCAGATCCATGCAAGAGCATTGTTAGCAGCAGACCTGAGCTTCGACAACGAGGGTAATTGTTCGTGTGTAGCTTGGTGTCTAAGTTCAACGAAAGTTGCCGGTAGGCCGATAGTCTTCGCTATCGTGTACATGCTCATTTTGCGGAGCTTGTCTTGCTGACCGTCTAGTAGACCGGTGACAAACCTATGACGGGTATGATTAGCGGATCCATTGAAGTTTTGCGCAGATTTGAATAGCCATATGGTGTTACGCAGTAATCAGCGCACTCTGAAGGGTAGAATGAAACATCGGATTCCCCGTTTTAACTTTGGCGCCTTAAATGCCCGAAAGCGGGTCGCTCATATGCTGTGCAGTCACATCTTGTGAACAATACGGTGCTAGGGAATGTTGGACGCTTTTACCAAACAAAAGCCGTACATTCGTATAAGCAAGGTAGATAGCGACCCACGGAAGGGATGAGAAGAACGCAGATAGTGGAGAATGACAGGTAATAAACCAAGAGAAAGTAAAAAGGTCGGAGATTAGAATGAGAATGAACACACCGACTAAACGCAGCTGAATAGGCGGCTCGGATAGCGTAAGAGGACGAGTTAGTCCTAGACCTAGACTCGTGGAGATCACTCAGGACAGCGGCTGTCAAGAGGGCCGTCGACTCGACCAAGTGGGGGCACCCTCCGCGTTGCATCCACATGGAGACACGTGAGACGGCCTGTTGCTGCCGCATCTCGGCATCTGGGGCAAGGGCGAGGGTAGCGTGCGTACCGTCGGCATTCTCATCACCTCGGAGATGGTTAGCCGGGGATTGTTGCGGTTATGGCCATAGGTAGAGGAGCGGCGGCGGCGGCGGTGGTGGTGGTACTACTACTACTACTTACCACTGTGAGGAACCGTTGGAGTGTTAATGGACTTGGCGTTGGCGTGGGTGGAAGGTGGTGATAAAGAGGGATAAAATTGCTGACGGACTCGTGACAGCTCTTCTCGGTCCCGCCAGGGCGTGTGGATATACTGAACCATTGTTTCGTGTATGATGGGAATTTAAAATTGATACTGGTAGAAGAGTCGAAATTCGAGAACGGAGGGTCCGATGCTGAGCTGTGACGTGACCCTTCTTTTTTTTCTCTGTCGCTTTTTATCACCTGCTTGTTGTTCGTTCACCTATCGGACGCTTGCTTGTTTCGATTTAGCTCGAGACTCCTCCAACAAGGCTGGGTGGGTGAAATAATGGATGTGGTGAATGTTATCAAGGTATCCAACGAATGACGGCGGTTGAACAAGATATTCAAAAAATTTTGCTAGGTGACCCACTAAATGGTACCACAAATATCGGCTGGGAAGTGCTCCATTCGAAAGTATCTCGTGTGGGCCGCACTATCACCACTAAAGCAGACACCAAGGGGTGATAAATTAATATGGAGAAAGATTTGGCGCCTTCTCGTTAGTTATACAGCATTCATCACGGTCTGGCTAGCACATGCTTCTCGGCGTGAGCTACGTATAGTTATATACTTAACTACATAGTAGTCAATTAAGTTAGTTTATACCGTACAAAATGACATGGCTCCTTGAGAAGCCCGATCAGCCGGCAAGTATTTCACCGAGTTTAACGACCGTTTCTCTTGATAGATTGTACATACACAACAAATATACTAAGCTGCCAGACACAGCACATTTACGTACTGGCTTGCCTACTGTACGAGTGAGTACGGTACTTATCTGTTGATTGGACAGTCTGGCGTACAGTGTACATAGAATTGTGTACTATGTAACCTGTGCTATTTTGCTATGCCAAGTCTAAGTAACTATCGGGTTGTTGGGTGGCAAGGAGCATCACCTAGTTAGAGCATACATGTATGCTTTCATGTACGAACTAGTTATTGGATGACACTCGAGAGGGCATCATGACTTGCTCTTTCCGTAAGACGCGCGGACGCCCACATGTCCATACGCATACATATGAGAAGCCACGTGGGCTAGGGTGAGCGAGCCACCAGCCGCCATAATGTCTATAGCGTACTGCGGTAGAGGCACTATACGTATAGAAACCACATGAAGTGTCTGGGGACGTCAAGCTCCTTGCTCGGTCTGTTGGTGTCGACCATGCGTAGGACTACACTAGGACGCTTCACGATGAGATTTGGAGTGTACGGCTACAGCATAGTGTATACACTACTGTAATAACTTACAAGGATCCGGCAGGCAGAGTACCAAGACAACGACGCAAAGGCTGAGTGAGAATCCCGGCACGGTTATCAAATTCTATTCAACAGTACTGGTTGGTGGTGGGAAATAATGTACTGCGTACACCGAATCATGCGAGTTCATGCAATGGATGCTCGGTTGAATATTGACTGATTGACTTATCAACAATTTTCAAAAAGCTAATTCATCCTCTATGAAGAGGGTGTATCTTGGCAGCAATAAGTACGTGTATAAACGAGAAAGAATTGATCACATTTCTCGTACTAGGAGGCAAAACCAGAAAGAGTCAGTCCCTGTGCTTGGTCTACCAAATTGTGAATAGAGAGACATCGAGGGTGATTCTCATCGAGTCTTCGTTTGCTGTTCATTTGAGCAATGGTGTTGGTTGGCGGTCAACTGAGTCTGAGGGGGCGGGGCAGCGTGGGTGCGGGGTTCCAACGGTGCCATGAGAGAGGCCAGGCATGAAAAAGGAACAATCAAGACGAGGATGCAATGGGTATCAAAGAGGGAAGCATTGGTGCCAGACAATGTTCAAATGCATCTATGCATCCCCGTAAAGTTCTACGAATGACTACTATTGGTTCCAACTGCGCTTATTGCTTGGCGGATAGTGCCCGTGATGGACCAGTATTGTCTCTCCCAGGAAGCTCGTAAAGGGGTAAGTTCGTGACCAGGAATCCTAGTCTTTACCGAGTAGTGTTTTCTGCTTCTGGTCCCGGTCCTGCTACCATCGAATTCCTAACGAAGGATGAAACAGCAAAGTGACCTGGACAGCTAAACGAAACAACCTGCAAGTACACATGTGACGCAAACGGCACTTAGCGTCTTATGTACTTGGAATTGCGCTGCGCATCAAGCTGACAGCGTGGCGAGTATGGAGATTGTTCCGTGTTGGCATTCATTAGGTGGAACGGTGGGTCGGAGTACAGATCAAAGGTATCGGGTCAATGGTTCCATGTTCGAGTTGGGATGTACTGTAGGATACGGAGTACATGCAAGAAAGGAAAGTGTGTGTATTGAAGCGCCTAGGTTAGTGTAGATGGGTGGATGGATGGATGGATGGATGGACGGATGGATGGGCCAGGTCACCGGCCAGCGCGTGCATTTTGGCATTGTAAATCAAGAGTGTAGTGCTGTTACTACATGGTACAGTACTGTACACAGTAGTATTACGAAATGCCCAATTCAAATAAGTGTTCGGCTAGAGCCGCGAAAGCAGATGCGGAAAAGACTTACGTACCGGACGTTACAACACATTAATGGTATCAAGGACGAGACGGCTAGGTAATACAACAAATAGCACGTGCAAAGCACTGACCCCCACAGGTTTCTATGCGTAAGACCGCTTGGACGAGTACGTACTTCGTACAAGTAAGAGGAAAGAATAGAATAGTGGGTATCGTGTTTAGTTACAGCGGTTGTCCAGGAGGCCCTTGCAAGTAATGTGTTCTGGAAAAGGGTTGCGCAAATAAAAAGAAAAGGAAGAAGACAAGGTATATAACAGAACGACTTTATGGAGCGAAGGGATATAATAGTACAGTACTTAAATGTACAGTCAGTACCGGGGTATACCAGAAAAAAACGCTACTGACCCCCCAGTCGAGTGCAAAAGGCTCAAAATCGCTCCCATTGGATCTACATAAGTCGTCTAATGGTGCCTTTTGAAGAAGGCAAACAAGAGGAAAATAATCCCTGTAGCCTCATATCAACATCATACAGCGTACTCGGAAGTACATATGCATACCCAGTACACCACGATGTATAATATGTACTACACTATACGCATGTGCTAACTGCGTCCCCCACTTTTATACAGTGCATAGTACACTATTGAATACTGTAGAGCCTTAAACTACTATATAAAGCATGGTTTCATAGACCCCTAGTAAGGGTATAACCAGCGACAGGGGGTTGCGCAGCAGGTACGTACCTTATGAACATCGCCTCATCGTGACCGGGATATATATGAGGTACCGAGCTACGTACGTCTGCAGAACCGAATATACTGGTACGTTATCGTTAACCTGATCAACACCACTAGCCGCGGCGGCTTATTCTATAGTAGGGTCTAAGTAAATTAGTACTATGTAGTCATCTGTCCTGTTTCTCGTTGGTTGCGCAGCAGCTAACAGACGGGCGACCTGTCACATTCAGAATAGATACGAGACAAGGTTTCCGCAAACCGTGGTCAATGCCGTCACAAAGGACGTTTACGGAGAGACGAGAACATCACGCATCTGAAATGGTGGAACTTAGTGGATTTGATCAGAACAGTTTTCTTCATTTTTTTCTCCGTATCCAGAACAAAGTTGGCATGTCTAATTACAATACCATATCTAGTCCTGTCGGTTGTTTCCTAAGGATTTTACTGTTTTGTGTATATGCATCACCGCCCTTCGTTTTCAAGTATCAGAGTTGTCATGGGTATAGCAGGATGGCGACGTTGTGTGTCGGTTTCATATCCAACTCTGCTGTGCCGGCGGTGACTCTGCGCTTTCGTGCTCATCGTCCGGCTCCTCTCCATCGTCGTCTTCATCACCGTCTTCATCGTCCGTAGCAGGGGGCTCCCAGGCCTCTTCTAGCTTCCACCCTTTGCCACTACGGTAGGTCGTGTCTAACAACTGCGAGGTTGTCATGCGATAATGATCTAATTCTGGATCTGTATCCGCCTTGCTTGGTAGATCGTAAAGCCCCATCCCAACCAATATCTCCCCCTCTTCCTCTTCAATTTCGGGTTCTTCAAGTGGTTGAAATGGTATCGACTCCTCCGATGGTACTGCATGGAGTTGTTGTAGTCCTAGACACTCATCTGGAGTGGGAGGTGCTGTACATGAATTACATTCCTGAGGAGAATAGGTATGCCAATCGTAAGGCGTCTGGTTATTGTACACGGGAAAAGGCTCAACGGCATCAGGGCTGCCACTTTGGTTGAAGCAGTTCGATGCTGCCTGTGTCGTGGGAATCCACGACTCTGATATGTATGCCGGCATGGCAGTCGACTGGGAGGTTGGGCCATAGGGAATTAACAACGGGGAGAACCCAGAGGCTGGAGAGGCATGCCCAGAATATGCTGCTGGTGTCGGCGGCAGGTTTTGGTACCCGATGAAACATTCCTTTGCGTGATACGGCGCTGGCATAGTTGTGGCGAACTGGCTGAAATCGACTTGGGGTATTTGCATGTGCATTTGCTGTGTATCTGGAAGACGCGAGCTCGGATGCCAGCTGACGGGACGGCCATTACGCTTGACATCGTCTTGATGGGTCGTATAGTATGATGCATTTTGAATTTGTTGCTGTAAAGCCTGGTCCAGAGCTTGCTGGCGCCGCCGAGCCTGATTGTTGTCGTTCATCATGGTCCTTCTTCTGGCCATCATGGTTTGTGGGCTGTTGTTGGCGCTACTTGGCTTCACCACCCGCATGGCACCCGGCGTCCTTTGTCCACTAAGATGACGAGATATCCTACGGGATGAGTCTGGGAAAGCTTGCTGCTGTCTGAAGGAGTCGTCTAATATCGGATGGTTTGTATATGTGAGCGGCATGATGTGTGGTACGTTTGCCCCAAAGCTTGAGGACATCATTTTGTTGGAAGCTGGCTTGACAGCCGGCCTTGCTAGCAGAACCCGTGTATAACTAATCAGGTAGAGTCGATATTGAATAGGGAGGAGGCAACTACGGGAAGAAGTGCTGCAGAGGGTTGATGCGAGTAGTTATGTATTGAAACAGAAAAGAGAAGTCTCAGGCTAGTCAGTCCAAGAATGTTGCATGTTTGATATCAAGGATCCAACTATAAAGAATACACTAGACGGGTCGTGGGGCAAAAGCTCTTGACTGTGAAGCGGCATCAAGGCGGATTATATTGGGGTGGTAGGGCCGAGAAGCAATACTTTTTTAGAGACATTGGCCGCTTTGGCATGTGTATGCAAGTGAGCGTGTGCTCATGTGTCTGCTTCACCTGTATGACGGTTCGTCGGGACATTTCTTTCTGCGTCATGGTTCCGGCAGGGATCTGACAGATTGCTACAGTACTGAGCAGGTCAGAAAAGGATTCTCCTTCATTGTGCCCGCGCGGTCCATGGCCGGGGACGGGTGGATTTTGGCGATGGTAGCGTTGGTGTAGTGGATTAGACTGGGGGAGGTTGCAAAAAGGCCTTTCAACTTTGATGGCTCGCATTCAAGGTTTGCTCCGTACGGAGAACGTGCAGCACCACACAGACCCCGGTCGATGAAAGGAACGAGTTTGGAACAGTCGATAGGACAAAGCCATTCCCTGCTGGCGGATCCCTGGCCCCCAACGCCTCGTTACCTTTCCGTCCAAATGGCCAAAGGCTCAAGCTAAAACTAGCGTCGGTAGCGTGGGACCAAGGAGCCAAGGAGGAGGGTTGAGGGTAGGGGTTAGCGGGGGACAGGTATGCGTAAAGTAGTTGCATGCAAGCAGTGTTCTGCTGGAGTCCGCACCACACTACTGTACAGTACACTACTTACACTAAATAGTGTAAGTGGGATGATGACAATGCAACAGGGGACGTGTGCCTATCACCAGGCTTCTCGTCCCGTTGGTTTGCCGACTCAGTCAGGAGAGGTGTGTCATGAGACACCGGGGCGTGTAGGTCGCGACTCAAGCAGCCACTTGCCGTTCTTTGCCAAAAATAATAAGGAGCCACTATACTACATATTTCGGTAACGCTAGGGACGCTTCTAACCCGACGACGGTTCCATCACAAAGGTAACCCTGGGCTGTGTCCATTTGACTGGCCTCAGAGCATGCGGAGCCCCTGTACGAGAGACGCTTCACTAGGTACGCGGCATAGGGGCGGTCACATCAGAGACATTGCAAGGGAGCCTTTCGGCCTTTTTGTACCTGAACCCGGATGTCTTTATGCTGAATCCGTAGTTAGAAGCGGCTTACCGAAGACGACACCAGATTAAGATGCTACCACAGTACATATCATACACTTAATAGAACGGGTAAAGAGGTTATAGGTGGATGCTAGGATTGGCTATTAGTACTACTATACCGCCACCACGGCAAACCACTGGCGAATTGGCTTGTGTGCGTAGGTGCTAGCTACTATTGTAGTCTACCTAATAGTATGGATGGTAATAAGGTACCTACCTACCTACCTGAGCAGCGCATAGAATGCCCAGACTTCTGCCCAGACCATGGTTCTGCTACGCTAGCCCGTCTTTAGAAATACCCGAAGGCGTGTTGGCAAAACCTAGCTTCAAGCTGACTGCGCCAGACAAACAAGGGCATTCCGTCCGTGGATTTTCAAAGCTAGAAAACGCCGGTGACACTTGCAAGAGCTCGCGAAGCGAATGACTTTTTTCTTTCTTATTGGAATGGAACACGAACGAGGGCACAGGGGTTTTGGACGACCCGGGCTTAGGAAGCGTGCTGGGATGACTTGCTCGGCCTTGTTCATTAAGCACGGTACACCAATCCAACTTCCCGCATAGGAATGTATCGTCAACATCAAATTTGAAGACAATGTACATAGCAGTGCACACGAGTTCGCGAAGCACGCGCCTGTCCAGTACACTACTGCATGGACCAGGATGCAGTAGGCTCTTAGATAAATCATGCCAAATTGGTCTTTTTTTACCGGACACGATCCCATCTTCAATCTATCAATCCATGCCCACTTGCGAGACCTGGCTTTGGTCTGTTTCGACTGCATGCAACTAAGACACATATTGTATTTTATTCCCGTTCGGCACGTCCTATGATTGAGAATCCCCTGTCCAACTGCCAGTCACAATCTTACAGCGTCACGCTTTGGGAAGATGTTCTTTCTTCCGTACACTATGCCTCGTGAGTGGCGCAGATTTCTGGTGGCACTACTGCTACGTGAAGATAACAAGGTCACCATCACAATGGAAGTAACAAAGAGACCAGACGGAACACAGCGGCAGCCAAAGTTTGGCCAAGCGAAAGAGAGAAAAAATTCTGTATGAGTGGATTGTTGACCTCAGCCAGGTACAGTAGTACACTATACTGTTGGTAATTATGGATTTACCGGTCAACATTGGCGGAGAAAGGGACTGGACCGACCTTACGATCGGGCTCCCTGAAACGATCTGAGGATCCAGGTTATAGTACGGTTTGATTAGTTCCTACGTGACGGTAGCACGAAAGACATGGCCCTAGAAACCAGTCCAGTACAAGATAGTGTACATACTGTACCCAGCATCTGAGGCTGCCAGGCTTATGTCGCCCATGAAACAATATGCCGCTTTTGGGGCGGCTAGAGACAAGAAGGTAGGTAATAGCAGGTGATCAGCCCGACAAGGTACTGCTTATACGAAGTCATTCCAGTCCTATGTACACTATATAGCTAATTCGGATAGTATTGGGCTAATAATGACTCTATGATTTCATAGTCACAGGCGGTGCCATACGGTCTAGTACAGACAAGACTACCCACTAGTCTAGTCTATATGATGAATTTGTTCATGTAAAAGCTGGGTTGATCTCACGTCCTGTCGACTCCTCCCTACAATGTATGCAAATATCAAGTAACGTACTGTATGAAGGCCCCAAAATAGCAGTAGACGCCCCAGCCGAGAAGTGGAACTTGGGTGAACCCACTAACTACCTAAGAGCTAGCCAACCTCCGTGGCACAGTGTATAGAGAGTTGCATAAACTATACATGTGCTAATTGATCCAGGAACTTGAGAAGATCTCGAAACGCTCATACATGTATACTTCAAGGTAGCCGTGCATAGTAGTACTATAAGAAGCTAACGTGGGTATCTGCGAGATAGAGTATGCACTCTTGGCAAAAGATGGCCTTATGTCTGCTGTATAACTTTATAAAACTGCTGTGCTCATGATTTTCCTGTATCCACCGCAACAAACTGCTCGGCCTTTTCTTCACTCCGGGTTAAGGCTATATCCTCTCCCTGACGAGGATCTGCAGGCTCCACGTCTACAGCAGGCAACCCCCATATCGTTGTAGTGACTACTACGGAGTACTGTAAATACTGTATGAAGCCGTACACCAACGAGCCCTTGAAACTTTTAGGAGAGGCCAGCCACGAGTAGTGTTCTAGACTATTAGTACTACAGCTGTCCAATAAAGCAAAGTCTCGTGAGCTAGTCTAAGCTCTTACCTGTAGATAGTGCAACTCCATGGCTTATGGATAGAATAGGGGCGCTGTATCGATCGTAACTAAATGTCGATCGCATCAAGCGTTGTGCCAAGGATAATGCATTTAAAAACTGTACTACGTAGCTTCACCAGCATCTGGTATCCAGGAGGATGCGGCACAAAGAGATATATGGACGAGCTGCCACCATGCACATCTAAGTAGGATATCAAACGCATCCACTCGTTAGTAGTCTACTAGGTAGGTGTGTGCATAGAGTGAGGTCACCTGCCAAAGCTAACTTGAAGCTCCATGTCGTTAACCTCATCATATGCAGCGGGACTCACGGATATGGCAAGCCAAGTCTGTGTTCGCCGAGTAATGCACATGTACGTAGGATCTCTTATGAATTTGAAGCCTATAGTTACTCCGTATTGGCGTAAGAATAATGAGACCCTCCCAGTTCAAGTCATCAACTTGTGATGATGGCATTACACAACCTTGAAGTTACTAGATAACGTAAGCAACATAATATAGTGCTACGCTGATATGTAAGTATCGTCTACATTGGTGGCTCATTTCATGATAGGAGGTTAGACTACAGCTGTAACGCTGCTTTTATGTATATCATACTTCTAGCCTGTGCTTAGACGTTGCTGCGTGCACTAGTGATGCCCTTCGCTGAATATTGTGGGGGTAATGAGTCGATATCCTCCGCAATCCATTTCTTTACTCGGCTAATTTTCATAGAGAACTTTCAATATCTCTTACATATTTCTCCTTCGCTTCTTCTAAGGTCTGTTTTGTTGCTTACATACTGGTAGGTACTGTATGCTGCAAGTCAGACAGGCTAAGACTAATGCACGTTTACTGTACTTGGCCTTGGCTCTACGTTGGACGGCAACTTACCGTAGTTCCGAGGATGCAAAAGAGGTGTAAGTAGGTACTCCGTACATGATAGAAAACTATATGTATACTAGGAGGGTCGAGGCTGATCTCCTGCTACTGGTTCCTCTTACCAGTTTATCCACTCTGGCACCAGAGAGATGCTACTGTACTTTGACCTCTCGCTTCGTTGAAACGGTGCTAGGAAACTGAATATCACAGCCTCACAACACCCACAGTATCTGGTTCCTGTTTCGTCCAAGTCAGGGGCTCCAAAGTGTAACCGCCTCATTCGCATTTCTGTCATTGTTCATTCATTAGCAAAGATGGTCTCGGCGCAGCCAGTGGTGAGGGATCACAAAGAGCATGCTGACAGGTGATAGGTTGTTAACGTGTCTCTCTTCTATGACAAGGCACACACGCCATGGACATCATTAGTCGGTGTAGTCTCCAGATTGCCCAGGCACCAAGCACATTGAAGTATTCCCCCTGATCAGCTGGTGTGGGTGAAATGTTACTCTTGTTAACCTATGTACTCATAGTTATGCTGATATCACTTTGCAATTACTTAGATAGGCTCATCAGCTGCGTCCCCTCCAGATGCCAACATCGCTCGGCAAAATGCATACAGGGTACAGCTGTGCAGTGCACTTACGTGGCATAATACTTGCATTACTGTATACCTGCCGCCTGCCAGATGCCTACTACTACGTAGGCACTAACTACTTTAACCCCGATTGGTTCTTTTGTACAGCTCTCAGATGTCCCAACCGAGGCGATGTAAGAAATAATTGGCAGTATTTTGGTATGGACCCCAGAATACCACCAGTTCACGCTGTACTACAGCCCAAATAAGTTCATGAAAATTAAAGTCACCATAATGCATGTAAAACTATTCGATAGCACTTTGAAAATCATATCAATCGGTTCCAGGTATATCGTGGTAAGTCTCTTATCCATAGAGAAACAAAGGTTGCAAGATCGATGTTTTCGCCTGGGAGGGACTGCCAACTATTTCTTACACCGCCTCGCCAACCTCAGTGTAGGTACTGTACGTAGAAACCACCGAGCCGAAGATTACGGCTGCATTTCCGCCATTCACCACTAAGTATTAGAACCCTTGCAACCTCCGATGAGTACCCACACTACCCCTGCCAGCTTTTAAGCATGTAAATTCGGTGTGCAAACGTTAGCAAAGTGACCTAACTCTGCCCAAATATTAACATATGCTACTCAATAGGAATACTGTTAAATGCAACACTAGTATTAGGTGCATAAACCTTGTTGTCGGTGCTTGGCAAAGCCGAAATAGCACTCAAAGGGATAAATGATAAATATACATGTATACCTAGATGGCATTGGCAATCTATTAAGTTTCACTAGCACTAGGATTTTCGCTACCTGGTTTCTCGACTACTTACATATAAGCCGGCAAATACTTAATCACAGTGTCGCATAAGAATACCAGATACCGTGTAACATATTTCCATTCAATGTTGGTGCCTAACCAATGTTGGCCGGGTACCTATCGGCTGCTACCACAATATATAAGTAAATCAGGTAAGTACATACTTAGGCATTATTATACTAAAAATACATATAAATTTTTATTTATTTGCTTTTTATCACGCTATGGCACTTGGTACTTACCGTATTACCGTAGCTTAGGTAGCTTGCAACAAATTATACGCATCCCTTTGGCTTTTTTTCCCTCCAGACAGCGGTTGTCCATAAAAGTCAAAAGGGGGTAGGAGTGGACCGCTTGCAGGCAGGAGGAGGCTGAATATTGTCGAGATCAAACATACCCTATACAGTACCGTTGGCCTTGGCGGTGGACGGGGCAACGACCAGACGTACACTACGGAGTACTATGACTAGTTAATGGAACCCTGATCAGAGTCCTGATGATATCCCCTAACAGATCACATCACCTAGTGTACCAAGTAACCTTATCAGATCCTTGCTGAGCCGGGCTGAACGACACCAACGACCTTGGGCAGCCAATAGCGACTGGATTTTATTTCCAAAAAAGGCAGCTTTCTCCTTATCTGGCTCTCTACAGCATTGTACCATGTACACTAGTGTACCGTAAATTACTAGGTATCTAACGCGAAGGCGGCATGTGCCAGGTTGTAGGAACTCTCTATCTGCCCTTAGTCCTACGTCTCTCATCCTTTACTGGAATGTAATATAACAATAACTAGGATATACTTAATAACAATCATAAGACAGTCTGTATCAGCGCGACAAAGCACTACACTATACAAAACGGCGGGATGAAATGAACACATGGTGCCCTATATCCATGTACACCCAACAGGATAGGGCGCATTCAACTTGAACACTACAGCGTGCCACGCAAAATTGCTCCATACATGTACGTATACTACATGTAATTACAGTATGTAGTGCTGTGCACTCTAACTACATAGGTAAGTACATAGTACCCAATCTCGACGATCCGCAATCTAAAATATCATGCTCTTTCCTACAGGTCGGTTTGTGCAGCTACATAGTAAGTACGGAGAAGATCTCGTCCATTTCCAATCCCCGCAATGGCGCCGTGACCGCTACGCCTCCACCTAAGGTCAGGTCCCGCCATAGGTGAGATCCTGAATCTGCTGTCTACCAATTATTTTCCTTTAGGTACCTAGGTAGGCACACTAAACTAAAGTAGGTAATGAGATTGCTTAGCCCGTGACCCTATGGTGGAATCGAACGGTCGCATTCGACAATAGTTTCTTCGTAAGAAAACCGCCGGGGTAAACCCATGGGATTGGCGGGTAAACATGCCTCCAGAAACTGTACTGAAAGTGCGGTGCAGTTTGGCTACCTCGGCTACCACCAATACAGTCCTGCAATAGGATTTGTCAGTTCCACTCTAATCCTAACACACGGCTCAAGGCCAGTCCGTGAGTGCACACCAGGACCAGTCAGGCTCAAGGCACTTGCGTGCCGGGTGTTGCGTCATGATTAGCGCCGCCATCTACCTACACCACAGTACGGAGTACTTCTTACCATCTACACTACATAGTAGCAAACCAGCCGAGCGGCCATTCATCTTCCGGGAGGCTGTAGTCGATTCTTACGTGTATGTAGCCGAATCCCCTTTTAGGATTGCCGGCATCAATCCCTCTTCCCTGGAAGTTATCGCGACTCGCCCTTGCTTTTAGTGAGGCCGAAGAACAACGATCACCATGCTCAAGTCTGATGCAATAGGAAATTTTAGGTTGTACCCTAATCCTCGCAGGTGGTTGCCCTTCAAAACACTTCCTGGCATTGTTGACGATGATCACCAAGAGGCAGATTATCACGTCCGTCCTGAGGGATCATACACTAAACTTCAAGGATCTCCTATCCAGCTTGTCTCTAACTACATAGTACCCGATCTTACATGTGCCCCCGCATTGCGCTCATCACCGATCAACCCGTGTTGCCGATCTTTCTCCTACGGTAGACAGTACGGTTAACGGAAAGTAGAGCCCAGTATTTCGGTGGGCAACGCTGTGAGCAGGCGGCTACCGGTGCTCCTATTGACGGTGCCTTAGGTAGCGCTACCAGGACCTGATTCGTATCCCATATCCCTTTGGGGCGTCTTTGGGGTGGTCTAGGACAGCCGGGCGCGTGAAAGCGCATGATGAGAAACCTGTGTCAGACCCGTGCCACGTACTACATATACCAGATACTGTAGTTAGTATGTAAGTATATATGTACTGCTGTGCAGCAGATCCTTCTCATCAGATATGGTGTTGCAGCCCTGGCTGACCATTGTTCTTCATTCTTCATCTCCGCCAGCCCAATTGCAGCATAGCTCCCCTTCATCCCATTAAGTATGTACCTACTTACAGCACAACCCGCCCATGCTGCATGGCCCCGGTCATCTTACTACGGTTCCATTTACCAGTAATTACCACCTCCCTGAAGCTCGTGTCCCCCGCGGACTCTCGCCACTACACTACAGCCAGTATGTAGCGCTATAACGTCGCTCACTGATCCACAGAGTCTCACCGCTTATTGTTATTACATACCAGACTAACATGATTTTCGTGCGATTCGCCGAGTGCCACTTGGTCCCATCCACATGGTTTCGGGGCGTTTTATTTCTTGTCACAGGAGAACGCCAACGCGCGTATGGTCCTACTAAATAAGTAGTATTCCGTACAGCACACATATGTAGCACAGCAACATCTGTGCGTATGGAAGACGATCCTTTATCCAGTCTTGGCCAGTCCCTTTCTGCATCCTGCCACACACAAACGAGATCACACTGACAATTGGTTTTCGCTTATGTTTCTCTGCACTCTATGATGTGTGACTACAGGTCGATCTATGCGAGCACCCCACCCACCACCAGGCCTTACTTAGAATGCCCGGCGCCTATGCCTGCCCACAGCATGACCTCCAGAACCCGGACAGAGCTCTCCTGTTACAAAGCTGCTAGGTAGTTTCCTGCAAACGTCCAGCGGACCAACTATACATGCAGGCTTTATCCACATTCTCTAGCCTTCATTATTTGTCGACTTCAACCCTTGCCATCGCAACACACCTAAGTGCCTTGAATCCAAGATCGTTAAATCCCTCCTGCTGGACCTTGCAGGTAGCCAACTGTACGGCGAAGCTAAGTTTCGTCCAATTGTCCCAGTCGTAGCTGTGCTGAAGGAATCCGAACAAGATTCCGGCGATAAACGTGTCACCTGCTCCAACAGTGCTACCACAGTGATGCCGTTAGTCTACATGACTCTACCTGCTCGCTTCGGTTGATGCTTAACGTTTCCCAAGCAGAGCCATATGTGCAGCACGGCAGGGATGGTCTGACCTACTCGATGACATGAATCGTCTGGTCCGGTTGCGTCGCCGAGCAAGACATGGTGGTTCCGTCAGGCGACGAACCGGCCGCTCCTTGTGAACCCCACGCACAGAAGAGATGGGACCTGCAATCATCATCCAGGTCAATGCTGTTCTGCGGATGCAACAGTCATAATTAGTGTCAACGGCCGATGCGACTCACCCCTTCCGGGCTTTCACCGATTGGGCACGAAGGCATTTCTCGGCACTCGTGTATAATTTACTCTGTATAGATCAGTCATAATCGACCCAATAAGTTGCTCGAAGGTTTCAGGGGCAGGCCGTACCTCAGCCCAGCTGCGTGAAAAGAAGACCACATCTGCCTCAGCCACCAACTCTTCTAGCCCCTCTCGACCCGGTTTCTCTATCTCAACGCTCACCCTCGCCTTGGGCTTTGACCGCCTCAGCCACTGAATGCATTGCAATATTGTTGCAAGAATTCTGCCCTGTTGCATATCTTAGTGTCGTGTCTCACTGCACCCTTTCATACTGCACTATCAGGTCAATTGGTTCGCGTACCTCAAAATGGAACCACGCATCCTCGCCACCCACACTCTCGGCGGCTGCAACAAACTCGTGAAAAGACATTTCAGCCACTACCACATCCGCAGTCAATTATCGCCATTTTGAGCGTGATCTTAGGGCGTCTTGGAAGTGGAGCAAGCTTTTTAAGATACGCTTGTGCCGTGAATAGAAAATGATGTACCTTTGACAATGGCCAGAGGGAAAGGAAATGACTCCTACATTCGTTATAGTTAACTAGCGTACGGCTCCCTGTTGCCGAGCTACGGATAATGTAGCTACTAGCCGGCTGTTGGTGTTCGTCTCGGAAAATGCATCGCGAAAAGTCTACAGGCGAGTCCACTCCAAACGACTCAATAATTTGCATCGTGGCTGGCGCATTGCGAGAGGGCAGGCATGTCACTAGGTACGGTCTAACCTTGACGCTTTCATCGTTCCCTTGCTCTTCTCGGAGAAGCTGTTGGAGAACCTCGAGCGTATTTGGGCAGTTACCACCCCGGCGAACTTGGAGGCTCGCGGCACGTAATTTCGAATCCTCAGCCGGATAATGGGGCACGCTGCAATGCGAAACGATGAGCAATCGTATACCAATAGACGCACACAATGCCAGCCAACCCAAGGTTATGCTTCCCAGGTAGGAACGGAGGACACATACCTAAGGACAGTGTCGAGGTAACAGGCCCCGACGCATACCAAGTTTATGGTCATATCGTACCAGTCAGGAAAGGTGAAAGTAGTATCAATGCAGTTCCAGTCCCACGTTGTCGGATCAGGGCACGGAATAATTCGTGCGAAGAGATACCGGTATCGTAGCTACTCACCCAGCTTCCGCCCCTAACACAGAATCTGACTTCGGTACCTAGAGTAGATGTCTCCTGTGAGACATTTGACATTTTCAAGGGCACGCCATGTAACTAACACTTGGTCTAATCAATATGGAGGAAGTAAAGCGGGCGTCAATGTTGTACGTGACCAGAAACATAATTAGCGTGATACCATGTTTGCCATTGATGGCACCTAATAATGGTCAGGAGTTGGTATTCATTGTGACGAGGTCCGACCGATGATGCAACCGAATGCTCATCTACCTAGATATATGGGTATTCGTTCTGTTACATCTGCAATCCCGAGTCTCGGGGTTATTCCGTTACCTAACTACTGTATCCGTCAAAGCAATGTAACGGGACGGCCACTCGCCCCTCTCATCCTCGATGTTGTATGGGGCGAATTTTGGACATCAACGCCATATCGAAATCATGGCTCTTTACTTCTATACCTATTACCTGCCTCGCACCCTTCATACCCCCCTACCACATTGCGCGGATTAGCTGCATCCGAAGTGTCGTTGTTTGCATCTATCTGCTCCAACGAAGATATATTTGATGGTACTTCAAGCACCCACGCGCACGTCGCTTACTCTGCATTGAACACCTCATGCTACCATACCTGACAACTTCACTCAAGAAGCTTGGTTCACAACTACCACTACTCCCGCTACTGTGACAGTCACACCAAGTGGGCGAAAGGTCTCTTAATTGGCTGTTCTCGTTCTTCGCTCCCACAACATTCGTGGCCGGTCGTCAGGCCGGACAACACGCGAGCATTGCTAACCATTGGGTATGGTTGCACGGAACCTCCCAGGTTTCCGAGTCTACTCATTAAAAAGCCACGCAATGATCTATAATGATGTATAATGTAGGGATGTCGGAGAGCTATTCCATCCGTTCTGCGGCCTTTTGTTACATTCGTACAATGTCTTCTGGTTTTGGAAGGGTAGGCATTCACTTTGTCGACGCGGCGTAGCACTATATTACACACGCAACAGACAAAAGTCTTTTGTTCGGCGGCAAGGCTTCAGTGGCCGTATTGTCCTTACTTGAATACGTGACCCCTCTTTATAGACTTTACTCTAACATGTCTGGGTAGCCTGCTTGTATAGCCATATTGTAGCAAAATAGCATTACACGTGAAATCCACAACTCGCCTACATCCTGGTATTGACCTTGAATTATTACCACTCACCAGCGCAGCAGTCGCACTACCGGACAACTCACCCTTTTCTGCGTGGCCTCATAGCGCGCGCCATCAGTCGGAATCAAACTTGACATGCCAAAGATGCGGTCTCCACGTATCCCAATGGACAGTGGTGGACGACGTGTCGCTTCCGTCTTATCTGTGAATAACGAGCAGATACTTTGATGGGAGTATAGTTGACTCCGGCTGACCCTCTCTGTTATTTCGAGGAGTGTTATTCCTCATCCATAGATTTATAACAGGAACTTTACAAGCCAGCGTCATGACGACCAACTCTGACTGGTTATTGTCGCCTTGCTATCGGTAATCGTGTCTTATGATCGAGCTTCTGGAATGCTGTGCCTGCCTAGAGTTGAAACCCTAAGAACGTACATGACGATGTAACGCAAGGGACAGCGACACTTTAGCAATGGTCCCTAACTTTTACATACTTCCTTACAAAGGTTAGGACGAAATGTATCTCTTTCACGCATGATCGCGAACATGTGCTTATCAATCACCCTTGAATGCCGTGGCCCTTTCGAACGAGTACTTTTATTTTTCCCTCCTAAAAAAGGATTTCATTTAGGCAGACAAGAGACAGAAACATGCTGATAGCACACCGTCTATGATGCCGCCCCGGGAACGGTTGACAAGTTCAAGCCATCCTGAGGAACTCTATTTTAATTTATCTTCTAGCCCGGCAGGTGAAACTAATAATAGGCGTCCGGAAGACGCTGCTGAGGACCCCTCTCAGACATTAAAGAGGCACCCTTGCGTGGTTCTTCCCACTGGAGGCTGACCAGATGATTCTGAACTAGGCCATTACTACTATGCTTCGCGATGTCCTCACGATATCCTAGGAGAAGAGCAGACCGCTATGAAGGCTCTTCTATTAGTAATTGCAGGCGTCGCTCTGTTTTCGGGTGTGTCCCCAAGAAGATATTTTTCATGCCGACGAGCTGACCACATCGCAGTAGGAAGAGGATTATTCCAGGAGGGTTTTAAGTCTCCAAGTCATCGACTTGTTTGTTCTCAAAGACTGACTAGAGAATCGCGTAATAAAGCAAAAAAAGAAAGAAAAAGGAAGCAGCAGTATACTCGAGAATTTACATCAGTGTTAGCTGGGTCTATGATAGACGCCTGTGCCATCTATCCACCGTATTGCTATAAGAGCTAAAGCCGTGGACAGTCATCACGACTAGGGTGCTTAATACCATCAAAGGCTTGTCATAATAATGGCAGTGAATTCAACTTTGAGTATCAGGCTTTCATATACCAGTTTGGGAACACGAGAAGAATAATATTAGGGTCGATATGCGTGAACCCCTATATCAATATCATACACGTCTTCTTAATTGGAGAGACTAAAGGCAATTCAGGGTAAAGGGTGCGGTGATATCTCGTTGCCTTTTTATTCTCCTCCCGGTGTTCAAAGCTTGTGGGTACTCAGAGAGCAAATCAAAAATATATTGCTGGTACATCAGCACACGAAAGGGGTTCCAAGGGGCATGAGTGAAGATTAGAAAGTTGATCGGGTATCATATTCAGTCTATCTATTCGCTATGCCAGTCGTGCAAATGATGTCTTCCCGTTTCCTAACCCCAGACGCCGGCCGAGCAAAACGCTATGACTGCTTCCAAGAGCATTCAGCCAAATTTCACACGTCCATCCCTGTTCTCGTTTACGATAGGTTTCATCTCCACATCTGGGGCCAGCCTCCGGCGCGCTTCAGCAAAGTGCTGCCTACGCTCGTTTTCAACGACAACACTGTCTCTACTGCGCAGGCTTAACAATCTTGCTTCGGCGGCCTCCTTGTCAGTCCCGCAGACGTCGTCCAGTTCCCCTACAAGCCGTATCATATAGTCGAAGATACAGCCCGCCTCCTGGATGATATCCTCGCGCTCGGATTCCGTAATCAGGCCTTCGGCATCAAGAAGACGCTGCTTGAACTCGAGCTTCAAGTCCTCGCCATCCACGGGCGTATCGAACCGGAAGAAATCCAGCGGCAGAGCCCCAGCACCAGCCGCGCTTGGGAAGGTGGTCGATGTCGGTTGCTGGGCCGAGGCAGGGATCCAAAACGCCGGGTAGATGTTCTCCAGCGAGGCTCGGATAAAGCGCCCGCCCGAAAACAATGCCATATATAAAACCCAGGCGTAGGCAAGCAAAACGTGGGGTGACTTTTCCACCGAGTTTCTGGTGTGATTTAGGAAGTTGCCGAGGACTGGTGATTCAGAGGCATGGTTAAGCTGTTCCGTAAGTGTGCGGCTGGACCAGCCCGTTAAGGAAATGAGGTCCTTGCGTAGTGCCTGTGAGCGTTGCAACCCTTCGAAGCGAAGGCTGGCGAGTAGTGAATGTGTTCGGGCGCTAATAACCGACTGACGATGAGCGTCCGAGGAGTCAGAGGGACCTTCTTCATCAGGATTGTGTACTCCTGATGATTCCAAGATTGCCCTCCAGAGCGACTCAAAGCCCATGTATACAGGTGTAACGTGTAGGAGACCAGACACGTATTGTGAGGCATCATCTGCCAGCGGAGGTAACGCTAGCCGTAGTCGGGAAATCACCAGCTTATTGAGTTTAGTATGAGCAGGGCGGGTGGCGGCATTAATAGAGTTGGACAGGGAACGAGTAGTGTCCCTAGACTTCGAAGGCATGTTCATAGGTGATGTGAGATGGATAGATAACGGGAGGGGAGAGGGATGAGTTGGCGATCTAGGTAATGAAATTAGCCAGGTGGACTGTTTATCGAAGAAGGTTGAGACGAGGAAATAAAGCCGTCAAGTCTCGCTTCTGTAATAACCCACCCAGAGGTAGAGAGAGATATTGGACTGCCCCTCAAGACGAGGCGTGATAACGTGATTGCGAAATCACGACCCTTAGTGGACACGGCAAGGAGATAGGCGGAACCCGGAGTTAGATCAAGTGCTATTGAGCTCGGATATGGGCAGGTATGTCGTCACACAGAGAAGCTACGATGACGCCAGATGGTCAGTAAGACGAGTTCCCAACAAGACACATGTGACTCTCAATGCAGACCGCAAAGCTACATATACAGAGAGACAAAACAAGACGCTATACGTTACAAGAGCAGTCAACAGTCGTAGCGAAAGAGGACTACGGGGCATCTAACGTGCCTCTTGAGGATTCTGGTTTAGACTAACTTAGTGCCTACTAATACTGTATAGAGCAGTGCACAAATGGAATAACCTAGGCTCAGCCGTTTAACCCATGTGCCTGGGGCTAACGACTCGCCTACAAAGTGGATGAGATGAGACGAGATGGTAGGTAGTGATCAAATGTGTTTTAAGGTTAAGTCACATCTGAGCCACTTCGTACGTCTTATGACTCGTCCTATTGTCCTATTGATAATATGGTATGGACAACACTACCTAGGTAGGTAGAGCCGTGTATTGTGTATAGACAGTGGCCGGGGGCGCGGACAGTCCGGTAAACAACGACTCTGTAGTGTAAGTAATCATCTAGAAATCTTTATCGGGTAGCGCCATGAGTCAAACGTAGACCATTCAAGGCTAGAGGGGTTAAACTACTGTTTCCCAATCTGTCGGGACGTTGCTGCCTCCCGTTTATAGCCCGTTTATAGAGTTCAAGGTCTAGAACTCGTTAGCCGCCGATTTCCGCGTGAATTACCTGGGTACGACACGGACGGAGCTTTACCTACCTACCAGTTTTTAGTAAAAGCGGTAAAGCAGACCAACATTCGGCTTCATGTGTAACAATCTATTTATCTCGTCGAGCACCGACCGTCAGCTGATACGTGAGTTTTTCGTATTATTTTGTTAGACATCTCGCGTCAGGAGAAAGTCTTGGCAGGGAGTCTCGGCCACCTTGTTTTATGGTTGGGCCATCTCTGTTAAGATCTCCTACATGATCCCCGTCCACTTTCCGATGTTTGAGATCGGATCAGAGGCAGGGTCAACAAAAACCATGCACTCTTTCACACGAGCCCACTGACTAATGTTCATCCTTCAAAAGTATCATACTTTTGGTTTCTAACCCAACAAATAAAATAAAATAAAACCACCGCTCATACGATATCTATATTACAAGAATCGCCGTCATTTGTTTAACTCGGTCATATAGTCATCTGCGTTGTTGGTGCTTATAGTTTCGAATTATATAGATGATAATAAGCAGTGTTGAGGTGGTATTTGAAGAGTTTGTGTGGTTTTTGTTGACCCCTGCTTCTGATCCGACGTTTGAGAATGGCAAATTTAGAGTTGCTGATCGCGGGTAAGTTAATGTGGGATACCTACAAGGTGGAGAGAAAGCTCCGGTGTCTTGGTAGTGCTCACCAAAGCAAGGGACGACTTGATCTAGTTAGTGTAACTACTGCGTACTTACGCCAGCTTGACCATGGTCCGTGAAATAGGCTATTGCAGTAACTGGATCCCGTACGAAATATTCATTCGTGCCCTTCAAATTTGCTTGTAGAACATATCGCGACTATTTTCTTCTTGTTTGCTTTCCCTCATCTTCCCCTCGTTATCTCGCAAAATGTGCAAGGTGATGCTTACTCACACCACGGGGACCTCCAATGGGCCCGCAATTTTGTCAACGCGTGTAGAACGGCTAGAGAAGCTATACACAATAGATAGGTATAAGGCATCAAACATGCAGTCGCTGTGGAGGTGGGATGATGCGCATTCTAGAATGACGTGAACAGGTTTAACATGTGGTAGGTTTTGGTGACAAAGTGCGACCCCGAATCCGCGACGTCTACTTTAGAAAATTTGAGCCTTTCATATTCCAAAGTATTATTATTGGTATAGCAAAATTGCTTCTCCTTGGTGGTATGAGCAAGAATGTTTCCGAGGAACTTGATCAGTTTGTGCTAGGATGCGATCGTTGACGTCAGTGACCTATGCCGAGCGAGGGCTCCGACCCATCAGAGCGACTGTCAACTACTCATGCCAATCAAGTACGATGAGATAATGACATGTCAGTCGACCTAAAAAAGGGTCTTTAATAGAAAAGAGATTTTCAATCAATAGAGACGGACAGCCAAGACTTACAATAATTTGAGAGTCAGACTTGTATTTCAAATTGTCATACACGACACCAAATAGACCACATCTTAGAACAAAAATGGGAGGTCTTGAAGTGACGAAGGTAAGGCATCCATTCTATTTGTCTATATTTTTTAGTACATGACCTAATGCATCTCATATAGATCGGCATGCTCGGTGTAGGGAGCATGGGAAGAGCGATGAGTATGTTGATGGGCGAGGGAGGATACGAGGTTTACTACTTCGACCCGAGTATGCATTACCCAAACCAAGGCCTCATGAAACCGCAAGGGATTAGGTTAACCAGAGCCACTCCAGGCGACGAGAACATGGATCAGCTGGAGAAGGCTTGTCGAGACATTCATCTTGATAACAAGGTCCATCGCACAAGCGGTTACGACGAATTATGCTCCAAGCTAGGCGAGACGAAAGTCTTCGTGTTTAGCACACCGCACGGCGGGCCGGCGGATAAGTGCGTGGAGTCGCTGAAGCCGTACTTGAAGGCGGGGGATGTCATCATCGACTGCGGTAACGAGCACTGGGAGAACACGGAACGTCGCCAGCGCGATCTTGACCCGAAAGGTGTGCATTACATCGGCTGCGGTGTCTCCGGAGGTTACCAAAGCGCCCGCGCCGGTCCATCCATGTCGCCCGGCGGTAGTGCTGAGGGTCTCGAGAAAGTGATGCCCTTCTTGCGATCCATTGCGGCCAAGGATAGCCAGGGCCGTCCTTGCACGAATCCAGTTGGCCCAGGCGGTAGTGGGCATTATGTTAAGATGGTTCATAACGGCATTGAACAGGGAATGATGTCCGTGATAGCTGAGGTGTGGCTGCTGCTCACCCAGGGTTTAGGAATCAGCGACGAGGAGGTCAGCAAGATCTTTAAATCGTGGAATGGCATGGGTCCATTACGCGACTGCTTTCTCATCGCTATAGGTGTGGGTATCGAGCGTGCAAAGGATAAAGACGGCCAACGCGTGGTGTCTCAGATCAGGGGCAAGGTCGTACAGGATGTTGACGAAGAGGAGGGCACCGGAACTTGGACCTGCGAAGAGGCCGTCGCCAGACATGTTCCCGCCGCCTCAATACTTAGCGCACATCTCTTCCGCTGTGCGTCTTCGGACCTCGCCCGGCGAATGAAGAACAGGAAGTCGGCAGGCAGCCTAAAAGTCAAACCACAGAAACTATCTGTCTCGTCTCAAGAGGAATTCGTTGAGGTTCTTCATAGTGCTACTTATTTCTGTCTACTGGCCTGCTTCGCCCAGGGCCTCGATCTCATCCGGCAGAAGGACAAGGACAAGGACTGGAAACTGGACTACCGCAGCATCCTGCAGCTTTGGCGTGGAGGATGCATTATCAAGGCTGAGCACATCACTGATTTACTCGATATAATGTACGCGCGCGGGGACCACGACCCGGACGACGTTCTTGGGAATATAGAAGTGGGGAACGAATTGTCGGGAAGCTATCAAGCTACGAAAAGGGTAGTATTGAAAGCCGTCGAGGCAGACTTATTTGTGCCATCCATTAGCCAAACCCTGGAATACTATAAGTATGAGACCTCGGTATGTGACATCTTGCCTTCTCAACTGCCTTGAGCGCAAATATTGCAGATCTCAAGGAAGTTCTACTTCTGCTATCCGTTGCATGGCTTAAGTCTTCTTCTTTCTATCACTATATTTGTATTGCTAACGTTCTGGTCTTCGAAGACTCATCTACCTACTCAGTTCATGGAAGCACAGCTTGATTACTTTGGCTTACACATGTATGAAAAGAAGAACGATCCCATGAGAGGAGTAGAGAAGGGAGAGCATCACTATGAGTGGAAGCCAGCGAAAGGAAAATTGGATGAGTGAAAGCAGATCTCAGCGCGTGATTCCATGTTACTTAGGAGTAATATTAGCGGAGTGATATTAGCGCCGGAGGCCTTCTTCCAAGAGACGCGGCTACGTCGTCTGTTACGAATACTGTGATATACACTGTTACAATCCAGCTCACCTGCGTGTGGTGTGATCCGGAGATGGACTGCGTCTCCATTCTCAATGTACTCCGACATTCTGGAGCTACAAGACAAGCTAATTGATTTATAATAAACCAAAATAGTTTATAGATAGAAAGGTATTGTTACCCCTTCATTCTCAAATTTTACTACGTGGCAAAGACAGAGAGCCTACTTGGCAACAAGGCATGTGAGGCGCATACCTATCATTTAAGTTGAAGTGCTCAATTGAGGGTTGGTAGCGTGGCAAGCTACGAAAATCCTCATATGGCCAAGAGCCTTAAAACCAGTATAGCAGAATACATGTTATAGTGTCTCCAGCAAGAACCAAACCTCCGCTCGTAGGATAGAGCAAGACGTCGCCCCATAGGGCACCAGATCCTCATCGGACCGTCGATTGAATGGTTTTCAACGACGGGGCGTTTTAATCTCGCTTCATTGTCCACACTTGCGCGCCGTTTGAAAAATCGGGACGGCAAGCTCTAGCATAATTTGAAGCTGTACATTTCTCTTCATATCGGAGAGCAGGGTACAAAGGTCATAGCAATGATTGGGATGGTTTAGAGACCTCGACAATAAAATAAAAAAAATAGAGAGACTGCGGTATTTGTGATATCGCGGGAAAACATCGAAGTACCGCCATTCGTTAAGCAATAAGCGAATGAACCACGATCATGATGAAGCAGCGCGAGTGCTTACAAACCTTTCTTCCTCAAGAGCTTTTCAAGGCAGATATATCAAGGCCAATGTAAGGGTACTCATCGGCAAGGGGACTGATTTTCTTGTGGTCGGACGAGAAAGTAGAATGGAAGAAGTGGACGATTAGCCAAGAGAGAAAATTTATACAAAAGCTATTGCGGGCTTAGTTGCCATCCTAATAAGGGGTATAGGCACCAATCGGGTCCAGCTACTTGCAGCTGGTCCTGGAGCTGCACTTGAGTCACGCCACTACCTAGGTACCTTAGTTAGGTTATAGGTACCAACTGCGCCATACCGTAGGTGCCCACCCACCCTTGCTTCAGTGGCGTCAATCTCTGCCTATTACCCCTCCAAACCTCCAAACATCGGACAAGTTCGCTACCCCTCCAAAAATTAGTCACGACCGCGTCCCAACTGTAGTATCTCGCGGCAATCATCAGCAACATGGACGCCAACGCAGAAGCGAACGCACCGACATCGAAAAAAGGTGCCAAAAAAGCCGAGGCCAAGGCGAAGAAGGAGGCTGCCAAAGCGGCGCGTGCAGCAGAACGCGCCACTGCTCAAGTTGCCGACGTCGAGCTTGAGGATGACCCCGCCAAAGACAACTATGGGCGAGTGACGAGCCCGGCCTTCAGTCCGGAGGCCCAGGAGGTCGAGCTTCGTTCCCTAGACGACTCATACGATGGAAAGACGGTTGTCGTCCGGGCATGGCTGCAGAACTCGCGCATACAAAGTGCCAAGATGGGGTTTGTTGAGCTTCGTAAGGGGGGCAATTGGACGATACAGGGCGTCGTGATGGCTACCATTAGCGGCACTGGTGCCGAGACCCAAATGCCCGCAGAAGGGACGCCTTTAGTCAGTCGGCGCATGGTCAAGTGGATAACCGCCGTCAACCCAGAGAGCTACGTTATTGTTGAAGCGAAGGTGAAGCGACCGATCGAACCTGTAAAAAGTTGCCGGATCTCGGGGCTCGAGCTTCACATCACGAAGTGTTTTGTTCTTGCGCCTGCCCCGGCCGTGCTAGGCATGACGATGGCCGTCGCAAACCAACCAGTTGTTAACTTCAGCGACGAAACACCGAGCGCCGCAGACGCAGAGAAGGTTAAGGAAGCCGAAGCTGCGGCGGACGTTACGACGCCTGCTGCAAGCATGCTTACTCACCTCGACAACATCGCCATGCACAAGCGCGCTCCTGTTCAGCAGGCCATTGCAGTATGTTGATCTTGACGTTAAAAGGTGGTCCGAACATAGAATGACATGATGTAGGACGTCCGTGTTGAGGTGAAAAAACTCTTCCGCTCATACCTCGAGGACCGCCGATTCAAGGAGTTCGAGCCACCGTGTCTGATCGGCGCAGCATCGGAGGGTGGTGCCAATGTCTTCCGACTAGCATACTTTGGCCAGGAAGCATACCTCGCGCAATCACCCCAATTCTATAAGCAGTTCGAGATTGCGGGCGGCAGGGAACGTGTTTTTAGTATTGGGCCAGTTTTCAGAGCTGAGAACTCCAACACGCCGAGGCATATGACCGAGGTTCGTTCTTGCCTAGTTACTCCTTCTTTCATCCCAGGCCGCGGGCTAATTTTCGTCTAACCTTAATAGTTCACCGGGCTTGATCTGGAGATGGAGATCACACAAAGTTACACGGAAGTACTTTCTATCTTAGAAGGCGTACTGTTACATATTTTCCGCAAAGTCCAAGGTGTGTTCCTCTTACTGATAGTGCTCATACTGCTTTTGCCAGCACCCGCCCACTCCCCTGGAGACCTTTCCTTGGAGGGGGGGGGGGTTTCGTATCTCAAGATGATCCCCTTCCTCTCCTTCCAATCATAGCCTTCCCACGTCAGCGCGTCAAAGCAAAATTTATTGACCAAAGTTGCTCCACAACAGAGCGATGTGCGGACGAAATTGAGATAGTCCGTTCCGCCTACCCTTCGGAAACGATCCTCCTCCCCGAGTCAGGCAAAGAAGTTCGCTTGACATTTGCCGAAGCGCAAAAGCTCCTACGAGAAGAAGGCCCGCCTGAGTTCCGCGACGTTCGGGACGACGAAGATATGTCAACCCCGCAGGAGAAGGCTCTAGGCGCAGTTGTCCGCGAGAAATTCAAGACCGATTTCTATGTTATTGACAAGTTCCCCGAGACTGCGCGGCCGTTTTATGCGAAGCTCGACGATAGTGGCGCCACTATTGGGGACGGTGTTCGCGTGACGAATGCGTTCGACTTCTTCCTCCGTGGTCAGGAGATTCTTTCTGGCGGCCAACGTGTCAACGACCCGGAGGAACTTGAGAGCCGTATCCGCGCGAAGAGCGTTGACCCGGAAAGTGCTGGTATCAAAGAATATTTGACGGTGTTCCGCCAGGTTGGTGTGCCGCCGCACGGTGGCGGCGGTATAGGACTTGACCGAGTGGTTGCTTGGTTGTTGGCGCTGCCAAGTGTTCATCTGGCGGCCAGTTATCCTCGAACCCCCAAGAGGCTACTCCCATAAGCTCTTCAAAATGGCGATACAGGACTATAGAGATTACACTCGTGTTAGAAAGTTATGTACGTAGACTGAGTCCTCTAATAGAGCCCCTGGTTAAGATAAGGATATATGTCTTAACCCCTGCCCTTCCCTCTTCGTAAGGGTGATCCGGGACACGACCAGAGGGACAGAAATGGCTAAACAAGGCACCTTTATTTTATTCTTTGAAGATTGGCGGATTGCAGGAATAATTAGCATCGAGCTCTTTACTCACGGCCTGCCTAATGTGTTGCCCTGGCAGACCAGAGGTATCATTAAAACAGCTAAGTAAACAGGTTCTTAGGCACATCATCGGGAGGCACTCTCTTGCTGGGTGCTATATACCTTGATTCGTATTAAGCAGTGGTATAAATAGGTCGACTTGCAGATACTTTTACTTAGAATTTCCACCTTTTTGTAGATTTCCAAGAGGAATAAGCAGTCAATCTTCCGTGATGTTCTTGGGAACTCCTATCCCGCTCTCTCGCTGGCTTGCACCTCTTGTCGAATGTTAGAACTAGTAGTTGTTTTCTCAAAGGGCTTTATAAGATTCAATTGACTGACTAACAAAATCCCAGCGCGGGAAGAACACCGAAAAAAGCGTTTCGAGTTTTAGTGGAATCACAACCCCAGTTGGAAACAATCGGCGTCCGCATTGACGCCGCTATATCGAATATGCCCTGCGTCCACATATTGCCGTAGGCCAAGTCCTTGCTTGCCCCCAAGGTCTTGCACTTATTATTAAACTTATGATTGGACTTGCGTGATGTTTGGTCCTCCAGCCACAGCTTATACGTATCGGCAACTACACCGTGTAACATTCGTACATTCATGGAACGTGACATGAACAACCAACTGTAGATCGATAATCATCCTTCTGGAGCATGTGATAAGATATTGACTCGCTAACCTGTGAAATAAGAGCATACACCCCCTTTGTTCCGCGACCGTGCACTCTGTACTCGTCACGGGGCAGAAGAGAATCATGTCTACTCATCTCGGCTTGGGACTTTGGGTACTAGCCACCAAGTAACGCCTCCCACTAGGAACAGTGCAAGCACAATAGGCTGTAATACAGCCACACCAGCGCCGGTAGCAATCAGACCAGTTATCGATGGGAAAATGGCACCACCGGCTTGGGCTAATACGAAAATGAAACCTGTGTTTATCAATATGAAGGCACATTTCGTAGTTTAGAGCGCATGCTCACCTAGGGCTGCAGGTTGTGATTCACGAGGAAACAGTTTCGATGCCACGGACATGCCCTGAGTGCTGGTTAGGATATAAAATGTTAACGCATTGCTTGGACTATAGAGACTAACCGTGGCAAAGAATGGCCCAGAGAAGAAGCCAATGAAACTCAATGCAATTGCGCTGCCAATGATGCTAGGTTGCAACCAGAAAACGAGTTGGAGGGCTGCGCAAAAAATGCTATATATCAATATCATCCTCTGTTCGCCGAACCGAAAGGTGGGCTCAGGAAGTAGTAATCTTCCTGCTAGCAGCCCGCCATAAAACCCGGTGGGAACGTAACCAACGGTAGACAGTTTACCACCACGGACAGTTGTCAAGAACTCGACCACCCAGCCGCCGGCCGTAAATGTAGCTCCTAGCTCGAAAAAGTAGAACATGCTAAGGAGCCACAACGTCTTTGATTTGAGAAGTTTTGCCATGGCGACGAATGCAAGTCGGTTGCGCTTCTGACCTCGGGGCTCGTCCTGGGCGTGTAATCTACTGTAGAGCGTATCTCGAAACGCAACCATAACACCGACGACATTGAGCACACTGACCCCGATCAAGACGAAATATACTCGCCTCCAGCCATCAATCGCCAACGAGTTGGGACTATTCGCAATAGCGGTGGCGATTAAGGGTCCGATGAAGGTTCCAAGAGCATAACAGGCGTGGATAAAGCTTAGCCATCGATGCGGCACATTATTCAGGTTGCTAACAAACGTATTTGAATGGGCGTCTTGGTAAGCCATCCCGAGGGACTGGAAGAGAAATGAAACAATGAATACGGCAAGCGGGCTCCACGGGCGTAGCGCTTGAGCAATCAGCTGGAGTATCGCGCCAAGAAATAATAGTTGGCCGAGCGTCATCTGGGCTGTCAAGATGGGGTTGGTGACAGCGGCGAGTAGCCATCCTGCAAAGGTTGTCGCGTAACTAACAAGTCAGTGCAGTTCAAGGTGGAAAATGACAGCGTAGGCAACTTACATGATAGCGATCTCCCCGGTTCCAATATGAAAAGTACTCAAGATATACGGGATCAAAGGTCCTACTACGACGTTTAAGCCAGCATCCCCTCTAATAGTGTGGACAAAACACAGTGTAGTCATAACGTCCAAAAACGTGCAGAGGGTTTTCCTGTTCTTGATAATGGGTGTGATATGAGACAAATCAAATGATTCCAGATATTACTTACAGGTACCGTCACTGACACCGGCACAGAAGAACGAGTATCCCGCAACAATCAACTTAAGAAAGGGCGTTGCCGGTTCGCGATCAACGGCTTCGATTCCAGATAGCTCCTGGTCCGAGGGCGATTCAGGATCCTTAACTATCGATTCGCGACCGAGCTCAGTCAACGGGTAGGACTGGGCCGCGTTCACGACAATGGTCTGTGTGGTCGACATCGTAAAGCTGTACTGACCCCAACACTGGCCTTGGACTTACAGGAGCCCTGCTCGATCAAAGGGAGATCAGAACGCCTTGTTTAAATACCTGGGTAGCGAACCATGGCCATTGTAGATTTATCGGCAAAAGGCCGGTTAGAAACCTGGGAACAAGCGCCGACTATGCCATCTCAGAGACCCTCATTGCCCGCATCGGCCCGCCTTCCCCGTTGAAGCTGGGGTGCGGAGACACCGGATGCGGAGTTGACGGCCGGGTCCAAGTACCAACAATCAACCCGAGCGACACAGAGCGATGGCGGGCTTTCCCAATGAGTAAGTGTGAGGACTAGACTAACCTAGAGTATCGTACCCAACCTACTGTGGCCCTGCTTCCATTTGAGCCATCCTATCCAGGAACCTATTATAGGTTAGGTACGTAGGCTGCATAATGATTTCTAAAGTTGTCATAGTCCCCGGCTAAGGTTCGGGGCAAGACTTGCTGTGCCCAATCATCACGATTGCACTTACAGTACCTATCTGGGTAGAACCTACTATCTATCACGTTCCCGATTCTTAGCCGGTTGGGCTTTCTGATTGTGTCCTACCTACATATGTACTCGAGCTACCTAAGGTACTTGCAACTTGAAAATTGCTAATTGCGCGGCTGATGCTTGGCGATAGGTACACTAGTATTCAACTAAGGAGGTGTGGATCTTCTTGTACATACAATAAGGTACCTACACTGCTCAAACATCCTAAGCCACGACCCACGGCGCTGGGTATCGCTGTCCAACTTCCACGTATCACGTATCGATAAGACCCAGCAATGAGGTAACACTTCTCGACACTGTAACAGCCTTCTATCTGCCTTGATCGTAACTCGCCGACCGACCATCGTCCCCCAGCATCAACTTTATAGCTTCGCGTCCCATATACGTAGCAGAGACTCACAAACTGTTTCACTCAACAAGGCGACCATCCCTCGTGCCCCCACTCAAAATTGCAATCTATTGGCGAACCTGGCGTCCTGCGACCTTCTGCTCAACAGCTTGTTTCCGTAGATATGGATTAGCCTTGCCGCCATGGGTGCCAGTGATTCCAAGCTCGTATTCAAGAAGGGGATCTTCAGGCTATCGGAAGAGCGGCACATACCAGCTGATGATCCCTACTGGACGTCTGTCAGTCCCCTTCGTCTTATCCACTCGTCTTACATGCAAGCACACGACGAGGCTGCGAGCGCTCCTTGCTAATGTGCTATAGTTCTGGGAGTTGCCAGAGTCTTCCGAAGATGTATTCAGCCTCTTTTCGCCTGCCGACATCCGACGGACACGAGACCGGGCGATAGAAAACCTAGAGACTCTTATCCTAGCCGTCACCTCACGCTTATTCATATTGCGCCATCACCCATCTTTCCCCGATGCCGAGTTCGCGCCCGAAAGAGACGCCTTGAATTGCATTCGCGTTTTGACCCGCATCCTGCCATATCTGTATGAGGTCGATGGCTTGCAAACGTGGGAGGATAAATTCTTTTGGGGCACGAGGAGGAAACGAACGAGGCGGTCGGTCATCGCAAATGAAGTACTGTTCGACGAATCGCAGGAGGATCGACAGGATGTGAAGCCCCCGGTCGACGAGTTCGAAGATGCGAAACCTCTTGCTGAGGAGCTTATAGATACCCTGCTCGATCTACTCTTCTTCTCGGACCTGACGGTCCCCAGACAACCTCATGGCAAACCAAAAGTCACATTTGCCATATGGCAGAGTGGGGTGGGCTGCAATACGGTTGTGCCGACCACAAAGGAGTTTGAGAGTAACCGGTGTGAAATCCTACGATTGCTCTTGACTTTAGCAAGCCAGAGCATGTATATGTCGCCGAATCTACTCCCAACTAAGGGCACAAAGGCGTTAACATATATCTGCACCTGTCCTGATAAGCAAGTTGTGCTCTCAGTGCTCTGCTCGCTATTGAACACGGTAAGTTGAGGCGGTCAAAGATCGAGTTGGGTACAGTATCTCTAACTCTTGCAGACACTCAAGTATAATCCCGCCAGCTGGCGAGTTCCTATCAACACGCTTGTCTTTAAGGACCCCAAAGAAGTTCTCGTCACCTATACTCTACAGTTCCTCTTAGTGATTTTACTGTACCCAATACCAGAAACATCCGCCGGCTCCACGTCAAAGAACTATTATCGCCATTTTCTAGGCCGACTGCATCGGCCACAAGACTTTCAGTTCATTCTAGACGGTATGACGCGAATCCTCAATCAGCCCATACAGGCCAATACATCGTATCTACCTGGCACGCAAGCTACCGCAAGATTCTCCCCCGAGATTATCATGCTGTTCTGGGAAGTTACTCAGTGTAATAAACGCTTCAGATCATACATGATTGACACGCAGCGTGCACATGATTTCGTCATCCTGATTCTCTTTTACGCCACCGAATATAAGCTAGATGCCTCGAAACAGGGTGTTGTGAGAATGTGTGCTTTCCTTTTACAAACACTGAGTGTCGAGAAGAGTTTCGGTATCAATTTGAACAAGCATTTCGGCGCGCAGGACACCCTCCCAACAGTTATAAGAATCCCTAATTTCAGTGGAACCTATGGGGATTTTCTTATACAGGCAAGTATCTCAGCCCTAATCTGGAGGTAGCTACCAGGTCTAATTGTCATTTTTAGTCTATCTATAATCTCATTACTACGAGTCAGGGAAAGGTGGCAGCCATCTACCCAGCGCTGTTGGCCGTCGTTAGCAATGTTGCTGCATATTTGGAGGGTATCAGTAGTTCGACGAGCTCGAAACTAATACAGCTGTTCAATTCAATGTCCTCCCCATCCTTCCTTTTAGCCAATGACAGCAATCATGTTTTGCTAAGCTCACTGCTGGAGTCTATGAATGCCATCATAGAGCACCAATACGAGAGTAAGTGGTCTACAGCATATACACACCATACGCTAATTATTATAGAAAATCCAATGTTCATTTATCGTGTTCTAAAGAATAGAAAACGGTTTGAGGCTCTGCGAAGCTTCACTCTTGAGAGTGGTCAAGAAGAACTCGAACGACGGAACCGCCTAAGAAAAGAAAGCGGACAACCTATTGACCCGTTCGATGCGAGCTCTAGACGGAGTTCTGTTGAGAGCTTACGCAGTCCTACCACAGTCGCGCAGAAAGCCCCGTCATTAAGCAATGTGCCAGAGGAGGATACCACGTTCGCGATTGGCGATGACGAGGATGATAGTGAGGGGGAGGAGCGTCCAACTCCAGCGCAGTCGAGCTCTAGTGAAAATCCTTCCCGTGCTTCATCCGTTGCGGATGTGGGGGACGCTGTGCCAGCTCAGATGAAGGGAATGTCCGAAAAGGCCCGGGGGAAGATGCCTGCTGGCGTTCCCACCTTCTCTAGGCAGAATAGTACTACCAGCTTAGCAAGCTATTCTGCTGCTGGCCAATCCACCTCGGGCGCATTCGAGCCGTCTGCGGACTGGATCGAGAGCTGGCTTCCGGAGCTCCCGCTACACACGATCCTGACTGTTATACAACAACTGACTGTTCTCGTTGACCGCCAGGGGCTTAGCGCCGACAGTCCCTCACCTGCTACCCTCACGGCTATTAAAGACGCCGACCTAGTTGCCATTGAGCCATCAGTAGTCCGAGTTCAATCTTTCGAATGGTCCCCTCTAGCCCTTGGGTGGTACGAGTCCTTGATATGGAGTTTCGTCTTCGCTAGCGAGATGCAGGTCGCCAAGGGCACGGTTAGCCTATGGAATGGCACAAGCATAAAGCTATTCAAAGTTCAAGAGACAGCAGCGGCAGGCCCGACTTTAACATCGCCACGTGGAGCCGTTGACGCCGTCGGCAATAACATTGTATCGAGAATTGGATCGATTAACCTACGCGGCGCGGCCCCCGCAAGTCCCGCCTCACCGGGTCTCCCACCACAGAGACCCCCGCCGGCTTAGAACGTCACAAGTTGAATGAAACAGGCACCATTGAGTAGGTCGTAGGTTATTCCTGGTATCGACAGAAGGAAATGGGGTGTTGTGAGGGGGTATTGTCACGGATAGAGTTGAAGTGTTAATCAGCCTGGGAGCCTTGAGTTACAGCTATGCATGCATCAGTCTTGTAGTTTGGAGTATTCCGCAAGTTGCTTAAAAGCCATGTGTTCATATGACTACCTATGACTTCATTTTCCTTGTAGCGATGGTCTGTGTCGTTTGACATAATTGGGAAATCTTGAACTAAGGACACGCGTACCCAAACTCAAAACAGCAAAGTTGAAACCCGCCTACGTATTAGGTGTCAGTTGACTTGATGACTAACATTCTAGAGAGTGCCCTGAAACACGACAGAAAATGTACATATGTGGTTTACGTATGTTGTCAATTCACTCGAGAAGACCGAATTATCTCCGTTGCGCGGATGTCTATAGAACGGCCCCATCGTTCCGTCCAGTCTCGTCTACGCTTTCCATCAACGCCTGATTCAACTCATGCTGTGCTGTGCTTTGCCTTAATCTTTGAAAGGAGGATATCTTAGCTCATGTGCTTATGCCAAATACCAACGCCGTAAAATGCCACTCCGGAAAAAGCAAACAACGTCTATCGAACAACTGCCGCAACTGGGCAAACTCCCTCGCTCGCATCTTTCCGGATATGTACCTTTAATGTATATATGAATATTTCGCATTTCTTATCATAACTGCACAGTCGAGGTGCCCATCTGTAAGCTGACCTCCCACTTCAGGCTTCCACCGCGACCATATCCCTCTCCGAGTCTATTTTGGATGAGGTTCGACACGCGGAGCCGCAAGCGACTGAGGGTGGCGTCGTCGCAGCCCCTGGCGACGCTGACCTTGAGGTTAGCCATGCAGAGCCCGTAGTGGACCTGCCAGAACTGCGCCTCCTCGACTCGTTCGATGCTCGGTTCCGTCTCGATCTCTCGGAGGACGTCCGAGACACCGAATTCCTTGTACCTGCCTGACGTCGACGAGCCCGAACGTCCCCCGTAGCTCATGAGCAGCATGAGCCCCTGTGCAACGGCTAGCCGCGCTCCAAGCCCGAACATGGCGATGGCGATTAGGCCGCAGACCGCGCTGTCAAGCACGATGTGCAAGTGGATGGAGAAGAGCGGAAGCATCACTAGAAGGGCGGATACCGAGAGCGTGAGGAAATGAAATGGGTTTGACAGGATGCTCGGCAAGCTGGCCAGGTAGCTTACGCGCATGGCTCGGCTGATTCTGGCGTGGTTCCGAAGACCGAATGCGCTAATCAAAGTCGCGACTATGGCGGCCAGACTAACGAAGTCAACACTACCCATAGCGACTCTCGGTTCGTCGTGTTCGTGCGCATGCGCTCCATGGGGATCATGACCGCCGCCGTGGCCTTCCAGGACGTGCTTCACATTGTGGCTAACCAGATCAAAGCCACCGAAAATTAGGAAGATACTCATGGCAAAGCCAGCCAGAACCTCGGCGCGTTCTAGACCGAAAGGATACCGAATGCTACTCCGCTTCCAGACCTCAAAGTTGCCAAGGACTTCTACCGCCACGCAAATTAATGCGGATCCCACGTCGAAAAAGACCAAGTGCGAAAGCGCCGTCATGGTGAGAGAGCCGTGGGCAGACAAAAACAACCAGATGGCGACGAAGGCATGGCAGATACACCAGTAGAGACGATGACGTTGGTCTTTGGACATGGACTTCCAGGTCTCTTTGAGAGTGGGCACGGGAAGATCGCGCGGCAGGGCGAGAGGCGGGCGAGGCGGCGGCTCTTGAAAGATCTGGTGTTGGGCGCTTATGCTCGAGTGCTTGTACTTGTGACCGCGCCGTTGGCCGACATTGGGCTTGACGGGAGAGGTGGATATGACCTGGGTCTGGAAGTTGAAGGGGTTTGGCGCATTCGACTTCGGGACGTCAATGGGCGCAGAATTCTCATTGGAGAAGTCGTCGTCGGTGTTGGATGCCATCTCTGGAATAAGGAGGGTACTATGGGTTGAGAAAGTTGGGGCGACAGGTGAGAGGCGCTTCGGGTCGTAGAAGGGGTGTTGATCGCGGTCGTGGTCGTGGTTGTGCCCGGCCACAGGGACGGTCAAGGCCGAGCGGGAATTGTTCTGGCGGTGTGCGAGGCGACTGGAACTGTCGTAACGGTAGTCGTCGGACTCATTAGGTGTCTCAATGGTGGGAAGGATAGAGATGGGGACGAGAGGTGGAATTGCGCTGCTCATGGGAGCCATGCTCTTTGCTGGGTAGCCTTTGCTCAGGAGTCTTTGCTCGCAGCACAACACTAGGTACACTAAGCGGCGAGGTCTTGGCGCTGATCACTCGCTCCCGATATAGAATACACTATAATAACAAGGGGACTAGCATAATAAGACTCCAAAAAACACTGCCAGCAATTAAAAATCAGGACAAGAATGCCTCAGTGGCAGATACAGATGCGGATGCAAACAGAACGTGAACACGAACTACCATCAATCTCATGACGTTTTCATGAGCAGAAGCAAAGGGTTTTTGTGAGACTTGAGTGGTGAGACTTGAGTGAGAGACGTCTCGGGATAATAGGCTGGGTTGGGTTAAATGCGGAGATGCGGCTGCGTGAAGAAGTACTGTACAGTACTCTGTACGGTATATCTAGTGTACTTAGGTAGGTAGGTACCGAGTGTAAACAGAGTTTAGTCGGCTGAATTGACTTTCACCTCATCCAATGGAGGGAATGAAGGTCCAATCATGATGCCTTGGTACCTTATCCGAGGTCGATGAGCAACTGTTGTTCCTGGGTGACAGCTGCACGAAATGGAGGGCAATGGCGGGCGTCACATGACTACCCCACTATAAGTAGATAGCACGAGCCCGTATTGCTTTGGTAGTACGGAGTACACTGGCTTCTTACACTACACCTCCTCCAGGATCTGTATTGTTAGTAGGGTATGGAAGCCCCATAATCTACCGTTTTAGGCATCGATTCGTACATGGGCTCCCGGACCTCACCCAAAACCCCCAGCAATTATTTTCAACTCAACCAGAGCCCTGGTCTATGCCCCGGTTAGATACCTTGGATTTGGTGGGTAACTAGCAATTTTACAAGTCTCAAAGTTTGGTTAATCCCCTGTTTAAACCCTGGTTTTCGAACCCTACTAACAATACAGATCCTGGAGGAGGTGTAGGTACAAGGTAGTAGAGGGACTACCTACATAGTGGGTCATACAGCAAGTTAGGTTCGATTCCTTCCAGCGCTATATGGTTATTCGCTCTCGCCTTGTTCGAGGTTAGAAAAGAGATGGTAAAACTTCGGGTCGGATTCTCACACATCATGTTTTCGTAATCACACATCAAACTAGCCTTTTCTAGTTAGAGGCCCACAAAGCTTCAGGTTGCTCTAAATTTGGTTAGATTTATATGGGCACTCAAGCATACTTTAGCAGAGCCCCAGTCTTCCTAAGAATTTACTTAGAAATACGGTCTGAATTACGCGCAGTGTAGCAAAACATTCTATAGGGCTCTATAGGGCCTACTTAGTGCCCTAAAAACACAGCCACAAACAGCCATTCCACACACAAACCATGGACTCACTTGCACTACTACCTATAGATTTTATTAATCTAATTGGCTAAATCCGATTGAATCAACTGCTGTTAGCTACATACATATGTTAGTTTAAATCTATTGATACCTCTATTTTGGTGGTAGCTACAGCTAATTTATTGTACTTATAGATTACTTACACTTGCGACCGCGCGACCGACCGAGCTAGACTGTTGTTTTTCGACTCCCCACCACATCCATAGGACCTGCTGCAAGTTCTATACAAATTTGGTTAGGATAAGAGCGGGAGCTATGTGGGTGGGGGCTTCTTCCGAATAAGGCTAGTTTGATGTGTGATTACGAAAACATGATGTGTGAGAATCCGACCCGGTAAAACTTACCACCAAGATCTGCACTAAAGGCCGTTAAGGGGGGGGGGATGAGTAGTACCTTGTCACATAACATACCCACTATAAGTAGGTAGCCTTCTGTACACAGTAGCCACAGTGGAGTCCTTCATTCATCCTACACATAGGTATACGTACATCTTCAATACACACAATGGCTTTGCCTGTTACATACCTACTGTACAGATCAATAAGTACGTGAATTGCACTCTTGGCACCTTCATCATTGCTATTGCGGGGATGACCGGCAGCGGCTGCAGGGAAACCCCAGCAAAAGCAATGGCAGGGATAGGGTACCTAAGCAGGGGACTGCTGTGGGTACATACCTAGGTACTGTACTTAGTAAAGTAGTGTACGGAGTACTGTACAGCCTATCCCTTTGATGCTCATTTCGGCTGGGTGACTTAAAAGTGGAATAGCGGGGCCGCATTCGCAGCCAGATACACCCAATAATACTATTATCCGAGAAATTTTTATTGTTCTATTGGGTATATATATCTGTGCATGCGGCCCCGCTATTCCACTTTTAAGTTACCCAGCCGAAATGAGCATCAAAAGGATACACTAACTACCAACGCTAAAAAAGTGGCCTCGGTGTTGCGCTGCGTCACGTCACTATCACCAGATAGATGGTGTGAATTGCACTTTCTGTCTTAAACACGGTTGAGAGTCACGTCAACACACAGCAATGCACTTCAACCCCGAACCTCGATCATCAAATTGACATGATGGGAGTCGTCGCATCACCTCTTCTTGATCGTGATCCGGATCCGCGACGTATAGCATCCATATGACCATGGAGAACATCCCTCCCATTCAAAATGCCAGCTCCCATCAGCCGCCAGAGGCAACCACCAGCGGCCACAAGAGAAGCGGTTCCAGCGGCAGTATACTGTCCAGATTCTCATTCCTGCGCACCTCCGAACCCAGATCGAGCCTCGATGATGCACGAACCCAGCAGCATTCGGCCGCTGCTGGCGGTGATGTCCACTCCCAAGTTGTTGTCTCCGACAGGCCACCCCGCGCTCTGGCTGCGGCACTGTCTCAACAGAAGACTCGTAGACGGAGGGGCTCTCTGCGGAAAGTCGCTCTGCTGGGCCGCGGCGCCGCGCGTGAGAAACGCGACTTGAAGCCCCAACCGCCGCAGCAACAGCAACAGCTGCCACAGCCTCTCGCCATAGATACATCGCAGATTTTCCTCCACCAAACCTCCGTACCTCTACCGATACAGCAACAACAGCAGCAGCAGTATAGTAGCTCCGACACCATAGTCGATATGTCCGCCATTGGCTTGGGCTTATCAGATGCTACGCCGCGCCCGTCCACCGAGGGCTTTGAGATACCCTCAAAGCCAGCCCCCGTCCTCCATCATGACACCCAAATGTCGAGTCCCACGATTTCGTACACATCAACTACAGACGAAGAGGATGGGCTTTCCATGTCACTACCAGTGCCCTCGCTTTCTCAGCCTGACCAAGCCCCCTTCACGTCCGGTTCCGAATCTTACTACCGTAGCTCATCTCATCGCGCGCAGTCTCCGGCGAACTCGATACAACGCCGACGATCCATGAGCAAGCAGCAGTATGCCAAGTCACCCTTATCATTACAGGGGCTAGCAACAGGAAGTCCAGCATTGGGCAACATAGATAGCGGTCACCACGACTACAGTGAGACGGAATGGTGGGGGTGGGTTGTTCTCATCGTCACGTGGTCCGTCTTCGTCATCGGTATGGGCTCCTGCCTGAACGTCTGGAGCTGGGCTTGGGATGTCGGTTCAACACCCTATGCGCCGCCTGAGCTCGAAGACGATCCCACTCTTCCCATCGTGGGGTATTACCCTGCGTTAATAATCCTCACCTGTATTATGGCGTGGGTTTGGGTAATCGTCGCATGGGTCGGGATGAAGTATTTTAGGCACGCGAAGATTACTGGCGATTGAATCTGTTCATATATAAAGAGAGGGGCACAAAAAGTGCCGACAGCCTACTTTTGATAAAATCTCAGTATTTTGTCTGTGTAAGCCCTTGATTTTCTTACAATATACTCTACCAAATATTTAGATTATCACTATTTAGTAACGAGTTCGAGAAGTTTGCAGGCTGTGTTGTTATATCCGGGTCGAAGGTAACCTATTCATTGTAGTCGTGATCGTTCCTTGGCTGAAACTTGCAAAAGCTTCCAAAACGACGGTATGATTCGTTGCGAGGGTGGTAAGGGGATATAGAGTAATACTTGAAAAGAAGGCCAAGGTCGACAGACGACGAACAGAGAATGTAGAACTACGCTATCTGAAGACAGATAAACTCATTGATTTCGAGAAGTTGTTAGGGTAGAATCACAACCACAATTTTAATCACACAGGTACAGGGCCAGAGGCCCTGTACCTATCCTATACATCTTACACTGTTTTTACACCAGGATTTGTCAAGTAAAAAACCGTGGAATATTTCCGTTCAACCAGAAGACATTCAAGAATCCACAGACGCCCGCTTCGAGAAAGTCATTGAAGAAGTCCATCTAACTTAATAGCAGGTATTAGGTTTATCCACTTCTTAAACATATTATGAACGCGGTTTTAGTCTGTTCATGTAAGAGCTGTAACTAAATCTGGTGGACTATAGGAGCTGCGAGAAGTTGGAACATGCTTGCTGCGAGCATGCGTTGATTATTTGCGAGACAAAAAAAAAGTTTATCCTAACCTAGTAGCATGAACGGGTAGGGTGCATTGAGCATATCAAGTATATACATGCTTACCTATATGGTTATTGGTTCATCTCGGACCAACCCTACCCGCTGTAGGGCAGGCAAGTCCTTACCCTTTCAGTAACACGTATTAGGATGGTTCGTGTAGATTTCTGCTGTCTAACGCGGGACTGGTCCTTACGTCTTTTCATTCCGAGACCAACTACGTTTCATCCTAACTCGTTTCTCAGTAAGCAAAGATCTGATCGCACGGGAGGAAAATCGAGCTTTGGACGGTTCGCTGCAACGGTTGTATTGACTTGGCAATCCGGTAGCCTGGGTCTGTTCGCTCACATCGATCGTCTCAGCTGGAGAAGATTCAACGTTGGTTGTCCCGGTAAGTGATAGTAAAGTGTCTGTTAATGTCTGGAAGTAATTGAGATTCGAATGACCTGGGTTTCTCCATCCTTCTTGGCTACCTTATACATCCGAATTTGATTACTAACCTAGGCTGGGTCATTGGCTTTCCTTACTATGAGTCGTCAAGCGTTTTGACATTCAATCATCTAGTCCTGGACTCCGCAATGAAAACGATCCTACAACTAAACACACGGCAAATCAGTAATTTAGTGCTAGGCGTTAGCCTCCTCTTGTTTTGTGTGTGGTACATCGGAAAGCGATCCGTACGGCGCCTCTCCCGTTTCGCCGGAAAAAGCTACGCCATAATACTAGGTACAATCATGCTAACAGCCAACGGGGGTTTGAAGGTCTAACCCACCATTCTCCCCGTAGGAAGTCCTAAAAACCAACAACCAGACGAACACCATTGACTTCGGGAGGAGACGATGCAGTAGAGATAAAAATAAAAATATTCATTTGTAAAAGTGGACAGCATTATGGGTAGAGAAGGGTCGAGCGTATGCGCTACCGCGCCTGTTCCTTGCGTGTGAGCGCTTACGCCTAATAAGGGGCGGCAAGGTGCACCAATCGCATCCATACTACCTTGCATGTAGCATTCCTCATTAAAGAGCATGCTGTGGCTTTTCGATAATATGCCAATTCGGCGTCGGAGGGACGGTTGATGTTACATGGAAGGAGTGAAGAATGTTTTATAAACCATGAGCTTTTTTGTTTCTTTCCAAGTTGCGATTCGATGTCCGTCTGACAGATACCAGGGATCGCGTCTCTAGGGTAGTAGTACACGCACTGGGAACCAATACGGGTGCAGTAGCATATTCCCTGGGATACAAGTTTTATTTTCGGCAGAGTCGTCTCTACCGGCGAAGGAACGAACCGATCAAACATTGGATAGACTCGTGCACTATATGAAATATCTAATTTATGAGCGGAGGAGGGTTTCTGGTGTGTTTCAGCCCTTCCCTCATCAGTGCAGCGTGTCGGGCGGCCGATGACGTGGAGATTGGGGACGAGGGGAGAGAACTCCTACGAGGACCGGTGTCTCGTGTACGACTTTATTCGGTCACGTGTAAAGGAATTACTGCAACTTCAAGATTGTATCTATCCTATCTGTGCCACCAGAAAGCGAGACTTCTGGCCTCCCTCTGATGATACTACTCAGTTAAGTAGGTAGGTCTGCGGTGGCCAATTGTTCTTGGGTCGCATTAAAACAAGTGACAGGGAGAGCTGCAAGCCGAAGCGTGACAGGTTGGAGCAAGTGAGGAGAAGGGCGAGGGTTTCCGATACATGTTGCAACCATAAAGATCACCTTGATGGCTACTATAAGGGTTCATCTACGGTACCTAGTCTTACATGCAAGCTGTTAGCTTAGTCGCATATGGTTTGTTCCAACTATCACTGGCAGCGTTACAGACGACGAACCAAGCTACAAATCAACCTCCCCTATGTAGCAGAAGCTTGCGTATGTGGTTATATTGCTGGTATGGCTCCGACTGCGCGCTTTCCTTTGTTTGCAAACAAATACAAAGGGCAGAAAGCCATGTGTGACAACGCGAGCCAAGGGCTGTTGTTGGCCAGCTTTGAGGCCTAGTGGTGCCAGCGAGACGGAACCGCCAGTTTGAGAACACGACATGTGTATTCTAGCTGCATTAGGCAATGCAGTCGTGGAGCGCTCAAAGGCGGCTCATGACTCGTGAGTGAGACTGTTTATAGAAAATATCGACGTTAGACAAGTCTGACTAGACCGACGGTTTGTTGACTCAGGTCGTGTACTACTTATGTACGAAGAGCACATCACGTTGTGTCTCCCTACCCAGATCAGGTAGTACCGTCCCAGCGGAGAATCTAACGGCCTGGGTGTGACCGATATAGGTACATACCTGACCTACATAGGTATACACTGACTCTGTTGGCGGCGACTTTGCTGGTTGCCCTGTAGGGCAGGTAGAAATAAAAAATAAGGTTGGCTAAAGAGCTGGAAAATAGATACCGATGAGTAGATATTTACAGTACTTGCCTTAAGAGGTGCGTAACTATCTACGGCTATATGATGTCAGTGTAGCCACCAAAATCTCACCAGTTTCAGAGAGGTCAGCATTTCAACACAATGAACTCTGTAGGAGTCGAGTCACATATCTAAAGACACAAGAAATGCCGACATTCTATAACTAACCTAGTGGCTGGGCCCACTCCTCATCAGGTCGAGCTCTTTGCCACATCGTTATTCGCCCCTCGCACCATGTTGGCTAACAGTAAGTTTTATCTGAGAAGACCACTAAATCAGACACTAGAACCGCCTCGATCCTTCATTAACAAATTCAATCAAATTAGCAATTCACGTCCCTGATTCTGAACATTATGCTTATTTTATAGCGCTCCATAGCGACATAGCCTAGTATTTAGGTGGTTGGAGAGCGACCCTAGCCCGTGTTTCTCGGTGGACAGGGGACATGTGACTGGGTGGTTGGAGTCCGGTGGTATGTCGCATTTGATTTGTAAGGAAGCAGATAGTTACGCATTGCATTAAGTACAAGCCTCGTGTCAGATAGAGCTACCTGGGAACTCTATTCGTATACTTCTCTATTGGTTCATTTGAGCAGACCATATTTAGCAGTAACATAAAACTGCCAGAAAAAAGGCATTTTTGAAGCAAGTGGATAAGTGCATGACGATGTCAAGATATTGACCTATCTCATAAGAGAGGTATCCCTCGGGATTGCCGCCCCGCCGCCCTTGTCACTCACGGCTGTAGCTCAGAGGCAATTAGACATGATTTCTGCACTGAATGAACCATGGTGCTGGAATAGGCAATGGCTGCCTACCCCCTTAGTGCTTAGCGCGGGTTGGGCTATGCTCCAGTGGCATCGTCAACTGTACTGTATAGGTAGTCAGTGGAGAGACTTCTAGGTCATTTGGAGACTTTGGGGTGGATTTTGGGGGCAAGGCGAGGCTAGTAGTTGAGTGTACCTAGGTACCTACGTTCTGCACTGCACCACAGAAGACTTTTCAACATGCCAGTCCTCCAGCCGTAAGGTACCTACCTCAACAGAGGCTTCCAGGGTTCTTAGGGGATTGCTTGCCTCAGGACCCTCACGCCACGCCGTGAGCGGTGCAGACTAACTAACTATACCGCCCCTGGCATCAAATACATGTGTGCTTTACCGACCGTTCCCCTCTTCGGTCTTTTTCTCGCACCTCACGCACCCAAGTGCCAAGACCACGCCCAGACCTAGCTTAAGCCCTTTTCTCTCTTTAGAACCCCCGACTCGCTTGTCAGCCAGTTCCATCCCAACCATCCTTTTCATCGTATCGACCCGAAGACTTCCTCTCCTAATCGTACCATTGCACTTGGATTTCTCTCTCCCATCTCTCCTATTGACACTGGATGGAGCTTTTCGTTGTTACATAGTGTCCGTCGCGCTGGAGATCCGGGCCTCCATCATTCTGTTTCCTCAGCTCTGTTCCGCGAACTTGGACGGGTCGGCCGTCGCGGCGTCTGACATTTGGCATTGGCACCTGGCATTTGGGCAGCTTTCCCCCATCGACTCACGATCTAGTTTCATGTCCGTATCCGCATCCGCATTCAGGTGTCTTCCCCTAAGCCTGCCTCAACAACCTCCTTTGCCCTTCCCTCATCATCGGAGCACGCACGCCTAAGCAGCTTGACCTGTTTTTCCCGCCCGGAGCACAGAGCGTTGCCTGTTTGGTCGTCGTCCACTCACTATTACCGTCATCGTCGAGCCCGAGATTCACGCGCTACGAGGAGTCATTTTATAACGCATTGTTGGATTAAAACAGCTTCCAAGCAACAAGCACCCGGCAGCGTACCTCCTTGCATCGACTCTCCGCATTGATCATTAATCCCGTCCGTCAACCAATACATCGCGGCCGACTTGTGCCTGAAATCGACTTAATTATATACTATAATCGCGCCACGCTAGCTCTTTGTTATCAATTAGTAAGGCTCTTGACTTGACCCGTGACACCGTCTCGACACCACCTCGCGCCGACTAGCTCCTCCCCGACGGCCTCGTTGAACCCCAACGGTCATCATGAGGGAAGTCAATTTCAGCATTCCTAATGTCAACAAGGCATCGGTGGGCATCACCACCGCCTTGTATGACCGTCGTGCCCTGGATTGCACCTCGACGCTTCCTCTGATCAACTCGCTCAACCATCTTGCCTATCTGACCACTTCATCGGCCCGTATCCGAGACATTTTAACGGTCGATGGAGGGATAGAAAGACTGGTGTGCATACTGAAGCAGGGGCGTAGCAAGGATCTGATGGATATGTGGAAATGGAACCTGGCTTTCCAGTGCGTGGTGAATATAGGGGTTCGTGGGACGGAGAACGTGAGGACCCGAGTCGTTGAGGCCGACATGGTGCCCGTTATCGCAACCATTTTGGACAATTATATCAAAGTCGTCGATAAGTGTCGTGAAAAGGCCGAGGAACACAAACAAAAGCAGCTGGCAGATAACCACCGCCATCGAAGCCACAGCCACCGGGATGCATCCAAGACCACCCCCTTCACCACCTTCACAAACAGGTCTGGCCGCATAGAACTCGAACAGCGGCCATTCCGCAGGCAAGCTCCGCCGCCGTCCATCGACGTGTCTGCTGCGGCCTTCGCGAGCACGTCAGCTGCTGGAGGGCTGGGCAATCCCGAAGCTGGTCCCTCCACTCCATCTGTGCCAACCACTTCACCACCCGAGCGGTCAACTTTCTCCAGTCACCGTCATCACCATCACCACCATCATCATCACCACCACAGACATGAGAACCGCCAAACACTTGTCCCAACTCCCCGGCAAGTCATTAATTCTCCAGCAACTGCCGTTCCTACAATGGAGGCGATCGATGGATTTATCCGCCCCGTTCGTGACATTGACCGGTTGCCATCCATGGTGCCGGTCTTTCATCCGAGCGTGGCATCTCAGCCAGCCTCGCCAACAACACCACTACCTCCTCCGCAGGTTCGATCACCAACAATTCGACCCACTTCGGTACTCGGCCCAAACGCTCGATCTCGGCGGCGTCCTTCGATCCGTCATCAAAACTCAACCACAGACACGGATGACTTGAACACGGACAGTGTGCAATCAGACGGGTCTCAAGATGCCGATATGTCGGGGACTGCGGATGTAACACCTACTGTGGGTTTTGATGATGTTGCGATGGAGGAGGGGGATAGCACTCTGGCTGGAGCCGCTCTTGATCTTACCACACCGACAGTGTCTGAGATGCCCGATGCTGGCACCTTCAATATTACCCATCGAACTACCATGGATGGAAGCATCCCCAATAACACACCAACTCCTGGGCCTGCGGGAATTCTATCACCCAACCGACCTATTGTTCCGACCCATCAGCCTCCTTTGGCGAGCCAAACAAGCCTTCCTCGTTATTTATTGGATCGCTCTGTCTCCCTAAACCCGCAAGCGTTAGCGTCAGTGCCAAGGGAAGAGGACGTGCTCATGTCATTACAGCTTCTTGCATACGTTTCTAAGTACTGCAATCTCCGATCGTATTTCCATCAGAGTCACCTAGTGCCCCGACTGAAAATTGGAAAGGAACTGCAACTATTTGAGGACGAGAACATTACACTAGAAGAACTAGGCCCAGAGGAGCATGAGGAGGAGTACCTCTTGCCGAACGATTTCAATATTTTCCCCCTCGTGGAGAAGTTCACAGTGCGGTATCACAGCACTGACATGCAGTACTGGGCTGGTGTAGTGATGCGGAATCTCTGCCGCAAAGATGATACTCGAGGTGGCATCCGACAATGCGCATACTACCAATGCGGCAAATGGGAAGAGTTTACGCGGCAATTTGCTAAGTGCCGACGATGCCGCCGAACCAAGTACTGCAGCAAAGAGTGCCAGAAAAGTGCTTGGGCTTTCCACCGTCATTGGTGTGTCGCCGCTTCACAATAAATGCTGTTGTCTATTGGCCATGCCGTTCTTTTGCCTTATCTCATTCCATTTGGCGTTTCCTGCATAATGTCTATTTGATTCATCGACTTCGTTCATGACTTGAACTGCATGGCGAAGCAAGCATATCACGAACTGGCGTCTGCGCTCTGATACCACTGTTTTCATCGGCATCACGGATTTTCTTTTGTCAAACCCTTGATTTCGGGTGGAATGTTGCGAGAGCAACTCGAAACACTCAGATATTGGTTGTGACTTCGGCAGCATACATTGAGCCGATGAGAGTCTCTTCCGCCCGTGATGTCATACGGTTATGATTCGGGGGGTTTTAGGACCCATCATTCATCAGGGAATGGCGCCATCAAAGCTATCCCTTTCTTTTCTTCTAACGCAACCCATTACGCATTTGGGCTTATTATCGTTGCTTTTTGTTTTTTTTTTGCTCGCAAGAACTGCGTCTATCTCTTGGAGCGGCCAACCATGAACGAGACGGCCTCCAGGTGGGTTGATATTGCCTTGTCCTCAACCTATATAAAATGGGTTCACAGAGGGTCGAGGTGCGAATATACCGTGGTTGTTATGTTGGAGATGCCATCCATCAATCGGAGCTAGGAGGTGTAACTGATAATGGGAATGGGAGGCGTAGACGTCTCGCTCTTTTCATTGTGTGATATGGGAACGTGGCGACCAGCGATATATATCCGATTGGGCTATTGGGAAGCCCCGGGTCAGGCGAACTTAGGGAGCCTATTCATTTCAGGGCAGCACATACGGGGAGATGGGTTATGGGAAAGTAGCTCATATACGAAAACTGACTGCTGCTACTATACAGCCCCAAAACTCTAACGTTGTATCTCTAGCCAAAAATAAGATAAAATCAAAGAAGATCACCAAAGGACTTTGCCTTGTGCGCCCGAAGTAGCATCATAACAGTGAATACATAAGTCACGACTTGGTAGCCAGGGCACGCACCAATTAAGTGGTAAATTTTATGCCGTGCCTCGAAAGTTCGTCGCAGCTCGTATAAGTTGAATTTAAGATATATATAGTTCGTTTTGTGGACAGTTTAGGATCAAGCTTAAATTCACTTTCCAGCGCTTGAAACTGATCCGTTAAGAATGTAACCTCGACCGAATTGACTAATCTTGTCAGGAAAATGAGGTATAGTTCTGCTCGCACGTACTTCTACTGGAACTACTACCATTGTTTGGGATCTATTTCTTTCAGCATAGAGCTGGGCAGGATGTCTATATGGTTATGCATAGGGTGTACCTACATACAGAATGGCATTCGTGCTTTTTGTAGCGAGTCGGTCTCTTTTTCTCGCGCTCCCTGGAGGGGATGGGGGTCGTTATTCTTACTAATAGTTATTTGGTGAGTGACTAGCCTTTATTTAGACATCTTGATGCTAGAGAGAGAGAAAGTCATTACTGGGCGAAAAAAGTATAGCCCTTGTACGATAGAATTCGAGGAGAGGATCCTTTAGGATCCTTTATGTAGAAATCATAGAGCCAATCAAGTGAGGATATAAGGGTTTAGACTTGGTAGTCTAGAACCGGATACAAGAAGGAAGAGGAAGTATATTGAAAAGTCATGTCGTTCCCTTTTTCCATTGCACAGCTAGAATATTACTGACATGTACCCCTTCGAGGAAGGCGACTCGGGTTTGTTGAGAAGAACTAATGGTGCACATTCCCTTCATACTGATATGTCACTTTCTTGGAAGAACGTGACAGAACAGAGTATTCTGTCCGAAGACAACGTGTGTGTCACATTGAGATTTCCCAGAATAAGTTTGAATGATTCGGCATAATAGTGTGCCGATTCGGGGCCAGACAACGAAGGTCTGAATATCGACTACAATGACAAGCGGCTCGTGGAATGCAGCCTCGTTGCCTATTTGCTACCATTCTACTGGTCAGAACGGAGCACTTTCTTCATGACCATCACCTGTCGAGATCACGGCCAAGGATGAGTAGGCTGAGTAAGATGTGTTGGTACATGAGCATAAGTTGGTGTTGTCTTGTGGCTGTTCGCATGGCGTTGCAATGCATTGGATCGAGAACCCTCCCCTTTGGGGCGTAGAGCCGTAAGCGAGAAGGCAGTCAGTTCAACTAAAGATAATGGGAGTGATTACAGCCGGTACCACCACATTGAATACATCATTGTAAGTTGATCAAGTTGAACTTGCTGCTCCCTGGTCTTGTTCTGACTCTACAAGCTTTCAACCGACAAACCAGCTGTGTTAAATGTTGCCGTCGGAAGCCATTACCAGTGTCACTTACTTTTGAATTACTCAATTCGTCGTTCATGGGAGTGTCGGCTGGCCCTGGCGAGGCTGGTCGAATACCTACATAGTAGCTTTGGGGTCTGCAGCATCTAAACTAGATAGCTCGTGAAACAGCGGCAAAACTGTTTCATACCGAATACGTGCCTCTGGATTTACAGGCTTTACAGGCTTTACAAGGGGAAAATGACATACTTACGTACAGAGGCGAGAGTGGATATAATAATCCATCTTCTATCTTCTATTAGGAGACTGTGATATTCAACTTACGTTGTGTATCGTCGCGGTGCTGGGGGCTAAGACAACTAGCTATTTTAGATGGGTGAATCGTGAAGTTGAAGCTCCTGTTTTACGGTAAGTATCTCCACCAATTGAGTCCATTACACTGTCCCTCAATAGGCGCCCGCGAGCATCTGTATCCACTATATCTGGGGGCTACAGAAGGGAGCCTGCTTGGAGCTTTCAACATCATTCGAGGGAGGTAACTAGTAGTTGGACAGGATAGGGAGAGCAGCTAACAAGATCCAACGAAGGAGATGTATGGAGACAGACAATTGTGAATTGTGCCGGTGCGATCTAAGAAGGTACAGTAGGTAGTCTATCTACTAGGTTAGTTAGATTAGGTAAACTAAGATAGACTGAGGTAGATTCGCCAAATAGTGGCAGTCAGAACATCCCCGGTCAAACAGTCAGTCAGGTGTTGTTTCAAGTTATCGTGCTGCTTTCCCCTGATTCGCGCCTTACACACGCGGTGATCCTACAGGCCTTTAATGTTGGTTATGTATGTAAGTAGGTATGTAGGTACCTACATGTAGGTAGGTAAAGTACTTATACTTGTGTTGTTGGCCGTTAAGAAATCCATATTCTTTTATACTCTTTGATTCGTTTTGTATTCCTCCCGCTCGACTGATCGATTTACTTTCTCTTCTTTACGACATGGGTCCCATTATCTGCTCATTTAGACAAATAACCATTGTTTGTTAAGTTTTGTCTCCGTCCTTGTCCACTGCTCCTCACCACCGCCAACCTTGGACCCTGAAGCAGCCTATCGTTTCCATATTTAAGGGCTTGGCACCCTCGAACTACCTACTAAGACCACCAACACCCCGCCATCACCATCACTTTATCAATCCCGAGGTCGACTCTAGTTAGGCTCTACTGCGCGCCAGGATAACCAAACTCGACAATTACTTACATTCATCATGGCTGCACGACCGAGCCTGTTCACAAGAGGTCTTTCCTCCCTATCCCAGAGCACCGACGCCAACTCCCCAAGCGTCAGCTCACCCGCCGAGCAACGAGACGATGCTAAGCGCAACTTCCTCAAGACCATGCGACCTCTACCCACCCAACATTACTGGAATGTCTGGTTTGACAGGTAAGTAACCTATGTATCCGAATCCCCTCCGTAACGGCATATGAAGGGGACAGTCCACTAATTCCTTCATCTCACTAGGCCGTCCAAGGACCAGAAGCCCGATGACGGCAACTACCAAGCCTCCCTAGAGCAGCTAGGCACCCAGATCGAGTCGGTCCAGGACTTCTGGCGGTATAACAACAACACGCCCGTTGATCAGATAAAGATGCGTGAATCCTTATACTTGTTCAAGAGCGGCTTCAAGCCCATCTGGGAGGACCGCCGCAACATCCAGGGAGGTAGCTGGACTTTCCGAGTGCCCAAGAGCACCGGTCCGGATTTCTGGACCCGCATCCAACTGATGGCAATCGGCGAAACGCTGCAGGAAGCTTTGGCAGAAGGTAAATCCCATCAAGCTCAACACATGCTTATGACAGACTGAGCGCTAACACTATATGCAGGAGACCAGATCTGCGGCGTGGGACTTTCGGTGCGGTTTAACTCGCACCTTATCTCGATTTGGCACCGTGACGCCTCGAAACAGGCTTCAGTTGATGGCATGCTAGAGGCCGTGCTCAACGAGCTACCTGTCGAATTACGGCCTAAGCCCGACAATTACTTCTACAAGAAGCACTCCGACCACGCGGGCTTCAAGGCGCCCCCAGAGCTCCAAGCTGTCTTAGACTCGCAGAAGAGGGCAAAGGAGGCCACAGCTGCCAAGGATGCGAATGTAACTGTTACTTCGCCCAAATGATGCTTTCCAATTCAGCGATAGATGAACCTTTATAGGAGCCCGGGTTGTGGCCACTGGAGAGTCGTTTGCAGCTAACCCTCTCGACATGTGTATAGGAGAAATGCTTAAGGCTGGGAATAATCCCAAGGACCCAATGTTGTCTTTTAGTTGGTTATATAAAGGCAGGCGTGCATTTACTCCGGCGTTAGCAAAGGGTGGCTTGCGAAGCAATTTACGAAGTATTTATTTTCTTGACAACATGCAGTAAATTCTTAAAATTCTCGATCTCGGTGCCGACGACGCGAATGTGCTTACTTCTAATAACCCAACTATCCAGGCGAACACTGTTCATTAGACTCTCTGTACTCAAAGGTAGCTCATGACTGCCGTGATATCATAGCCATCCTATGTTCTACTTGCAAAGCCCCAGTGATTCCGCACTTCGAATCGAAGTCTAGAGCGAGCGCTGTTTATACTGAAGGTGGTCTTATGGGACTCTGGTAAGTAGTGAAAGGCCCGTTATCAGCCCCAACCCCGAATGTAGTTCCCTCGCTCCTGACGGCAGACCTAATATCAGTGCCGATTCGTTTTGAGCATCCAGTCTTGCTGGGGGTTGTGGCCTCTCCAGAGTGTCTGTCTGATGAAGCTTGGTTCTCCTCGACAGAACTATGGCCCGAATTCAATAGAGTGTCATATACGTCTGGCTCATGCTCTTTTGTCGGTCGTCCACGCCTGGGGGGTATCATTCCTTTACAACTTCGGTGGTCGAGGTACGGCATATTCCAAGCTCGCTCCTCATGCCAATCTCCCTTGCAGAGCCTTAAGCACTCATCTTCCTCCGATTTCCGTCTCCTATGAGGTTCATAAAACGAGAACCCCTTAGAAAGATTCATCACTTCCAGGCGCCAGCCCTACGCATGACCTCCTCGAACTCGGCTCTCGTGACGCCCCGGCCGATGCCCGCGCCGCCGTTGGCCTCGAGGATCATGTCGCGCAGCAGCGCCTCGTCGACGTCCTGCTTAAGCGTCATGGCGATGCGCTTGAGGTGCGCGAGCGTGAGCACGTCCCCGTCCCCACCCACGAAGCCTCCCCCCGCACTGCTGCCGGCGCCCGTGAACAGCCGGAACGCCTCGTCAACCTCGGCCGAGTCCGGCCCGTCCCCATCGTCCCGCGCGTGGAGCTTCAGCGCGCAGATGGCGAGGAATGGCTCGTACGTCGCGTGCCCGTCGTCGTCTGGGTCCATGATCGAGAGGAATTCCTTCAGCTCGGGCTTGGAGGGTGGGAGGCCGAGTGCACTGTGGGGACTTGTGAGTCATTCGATCTCATCGGGAAACTGGAATATATGGGATATCCATGTATGTATGAGTACTATAATATATACTTGAAGCGTAGAGGAGACATCAGGGGTGAGTAAACATACACCATAGCCCGCCTCACATCCTTGGTGGGTATGACGCCCTCCTTCTCGCCATCCATGGGCTCGGCGAACAGCGCAAAGGCCTCTTTGATCTCGCGCTCCTCGCGGGCCGAGATGTTGTGTTCTTTGGCGAGCTTCGACTGTCGCTCCTTGGGGGCGGCGTCCTTGGCTGAGCCCGCGGCTTTGCGCTTTGGTGGCTACGGTGGCGTGGTGTTAATTTGTTATGAGATCGCGTATTTTTCTGCTTTACATACCATAATCACTAGGTATACGCTTAACCTACAATGACGCGAAATCTTCAGGTGTACTCTGGTTTGAGTTGTAATGAGTAGATGATGTGTGATGTTTGTGAGTGAACTTTAAGAGGTAAGAAAACTGGTGAAATGTGGGGCATGTATGGCTGACGCAACCTAATGAAAAGGCCTTTAGAAGTGAGTGCTTGCTTGCAGTTGAGACGTCAATGATAGTCGACCCCCTGGCAGCTACACAGTTCGCAATTGAATAGGCTGGCTTACCAATACTTCTACAGGAATTGACAGCAAATTCTCAGGTAATCTCGCAACATTTATCTTGTTTATATATAAACATTTTTGCGCTGAAGATGCGGATTATGCTTTGATGTTTCCTTGACTATATAAAAAACATCGTCCACGTAGAATCACGTAAGTGATATTACAAAGACAACGCTTTAAGCTATTCCAGGCTCTCACTTCCTCCTCGATGATCCTGAACAGCGAGACTGTTGCCTGGTCCTTTAGATAGGATAGACTATTCGATGGCCACTCGCCAGACCATTCTGCGATATTTTGGAGATATATATAGTCATACATACGACATCTGAACCATATATGAGCTTAGACTTCTAAGTCATCAATAACCAGAATCCCGACCTTCACGACTTCCTCACAAAAGACTTGAAAAGCTTTGAACGGAACTCATGCTTCATGATGATGTCGATGAATAGTCCTGATATGTTGGTTGGTAAGCGCGTTTTTCGAAGGCTTCGGCAAAGTCACTTACTCACCAATGGGCGTCTCACAAGCTCTCGTTGCGGTTTGCTAAAATGACAGTTATACGGTTCGTTATTATGAATACGCGACCTCGGTCCGTCTAGTTCCGTTCCGGCCCTAAGAACCAGGTAGCTGAGTAGTGGAAAAGGGCGTGGATGAGCGATGGTAAATAGCCTGGTGTTGAGTCAATGGTTAAAGAACACCGTAGTTCTTGATCCTCTCAGTTTATGGTTGGTAATCGCTGCCTTTCCTGATGCTTAAATTTGGCGAACAAACTATCCAGCTTGCAGCCCCATTCAACAGGCAGGCTCTTATGAATGCATCGTATCTGCCATTCTCCAGCTCGTCCAAAAATCCAGATATCCTCAAAATCGAGCCACATGGACATGAAGTGGGCCAGGATGACTAACGCTCGTGGGCGTCTCTGTTCGATGAACTTGCTGAATTCAATGGGCACCCAGACGGCAAAGCCACCTAGTCTCCGAGCTATGGCTACTTGTGGCTCCTTTCGTTCTATGGCCCTTAAAACACTACACGTGTATGCTAGTGCTTTCTCGTATACTGAACGCACCCCTTCATCGTTCAGTTCCTGGTCTGTCTGTGCCTCTATCGAGCTCGGGTGAGAGGGGTGGTCGAGCAGCCATGCCAGTGGGGAATGATCGCACAGTATTGTATCTTTAGCCTCGCGCGGGATAGGCGGGTTGTTCACAAACTTGCCAATGATGCTTCGGTGCTCATCCCTGAGTTCGTTACTTGCCTTCCGGAAAACGCCCCCAGCACCGTGTCCCATATGAAGCCACTGCAAGGGCGGCTCCCACGGATCCAAAGACAGAGTCTGAACTAAGGCTAAGGAGTGCGCTAAGATCCTAAGGGCTGTGAAACAGATGTAGTCGAGGAGTTTGGAATTCGCATGCGGGATCTCATCAATATCGCGCCTCTGCTCTTTGCTGCACATAAGTTGATACGTCTGCTGTAGCTTGATAAGTTCATCGCGCTCCTTCTTATCGGCGCTCGTCGTCCACATGTGCAGCGCTGAATGGGCTAGTTCGATACAAAGGAGGCTGCACCGTCCTTGTTTCTGTGCGAAGGAAATAGCCATGTCGGGCACGTCCTGAGCCCACATTTTCCTGACTTCTGGACTTTGAGGTTCGGAGAACGGCTGCGTCATCTGAGTTTGACTGTTGTGTAATAGTCGCAGCTCCCACAGCCTCCGCCACGGACCATCGGGCAGGTCTATATCGGATTCTGTATCGTCGACCTGAGGAGTTGGATGAGACGAACTGGGGGAAGGGTAGGACCTGGAACTGTGTGGTGACTTAACTGAGGTCGAATCACTCACTTGAGCACTCAGAGGGCTGTGCACGCTCCTTTGGGGAACTATCTCTGGCGTCGTCCCGGCAGAGGTGATGCTGGTGATGCTGGTGATGGTGTGGGCTAGTGGTGTTCTCTCTGCCTGGGCGAGGGAAATGGTCTTCCCATTTGCTAAGACGGGCGGTTGCGTCACATATACGCATTCGACCAGATGTCTGGAGCAACTGCTGCAACTGGGATGTAGTTCATCGCACTGTCATGAGGTTGGTGTTAGCCAGGTTGGCTTTCTACGTGATCCCGTGTCATGTATCTGTATCAGAGATACCGCAAAGGCAACGAGTGCATAGAGGCTCAGAACACCGTCTCACCTTGACTCTACGCTGTTTGCATCGTATACATCCGGTTCGCGACTTTTTGTGATACAGACGCGGACCGCGTGGTCGGGGTTCCTGAGTGTTTGCGTCTTCCATCCCAGGCGTCAGTTGTACGAAGCCCGTAAGATCCGACGTGTGCTAGTCTAGCCTAGTTACAAGCGTCACGTCCTCGGGGATCTTGTAAATCCCCGATGGAGGATTCTGAGCGAGGTAGGGGCGAAATTGAGATCTGGAAGTCGTGATGATTATTAAAGTCGCGATAGCTTCACCTTGTAGAGAGACGGGCAAGGTAAAGGTCACTCGCCGAATGACCGAGACACACACCATCCCAGATAACTGTTCCGACACGCTTTCATGGCTGACCTCTTGATGTGTAGGCATAGCCACACAGCTTTGTCGGCCTATAAGAGGTATCGACAGACCCTGTCTCACCGCCCCACGGCCTGTGGCTGATGAATGTGTCCTCGGCGCAGCTTGTGGCTTGCCTGTTGAATGACAGAATCGTGATCATTATTAGATGCATAAGCCCAGGCAGTCCTTTGCTATGTACTAGTAGGCAATCACGTCAGCAAGAGTGAGGGGAATGTTGTTTTGATTTTGATGAAGATCTCATCTGAATTGAACGAACCCCTAACTTTGATGGTTAGCAGTAATCTTATGACGATATGAACAAACTAACTTGGCTGCATACTGCTGAAAGTCACGTTAAATTGAACAAGCTCTATCTTGTGGATAAATGGGCTTATATACAAAGTAGACTTGTTAAGTTGCTGCTCGCGTTATCTTGTATCTTGCACAGATGACAATCAAGAAACGATCCCGAAAGCGACTGCGACCGTAGTGTCTCCCTCTTTGCTGTAGTGTACAGTATAAACTCGGACAAGCAAGGGTACCTACTCCTAACAAACAGATCATAAACTAACTATCTTGGCTGCTGTCTTCAGTAAGCTTTTTTTCCTCTCATACAGTTTTTCTGCCTCCTGAAAAATTGTCCGTTGTTCTCTACTTAGGGTTCCCCGGGCGCGCTACGAGCTGTGAGGATGTCCGCCGCCGAGAAAACATCGCTGTAGTGATCTTGGATAATCTACCTAGGTAGGTTAAGTACAGTAGATGGACGCGGGCTTAACGAGTGGAGTAATGCTTTAACAAACGTGAAGTTGCCAAAGCCGTCCGCAAATACCGATATGATATCTGAGGTATTCACCCCTAACTGGTATGGGTTTCTAATATAAGGGCTCAGCTTCGGCAAGATCGGTTTTACTTCTCTCTTATTTCTTCGCTAGATGTAGGTATGATCTAAATGTACGAAGTACTGTAGGTACATTTCCTAGACTCGCTGACAGGTTGGGCTTGGGGTTACATGCATGGATGTCACTATAATACCCTATTAATAGGGAGTTTGTGGGGGTTGGGAGGCCTGTATCCACCTGGATTGTAGGTACCTGCGTGCAGAGATAAGACATGCCGTAAACCTGTGTCATTAGTGCATCTTTGACTTGCTTGAAACGGCCCCACGATAATCAAGCCCCTTGAAGATCATAAATCGTCGTCGCCAATCGACCGACTACAGCCCTTTGATAGCAGTGTGCCATAGACAGACAAGTTGATAATACGAGAGCCAGTATCGCGCCAAAACACGCCATCTTCAATCTGTTCACACCCGCGAAGAAACCGGAGCCTCGTTGCTGCCGCCCTTTGTTGCGACAGGATGCAGACCATCGCATTTGGTGGCTAACACTCTCATCCTTCTTCCTTCTTGATCCCGTCGCTCGTTTCCTCTCTACGCTTCCTCTCGCCTGCTGAGGCTATGTGATCACCATGCAACTCAGTCCGTTACAATCGCGTCTGGCTGCCTCCGTGATAGCCTCTTGCCTGGTTATTGTCCTATATCTCTTCCTCTTCGCTCCGCAGTTCGCTTTGGCTGCCGACTTAACCGGATTTCCGAATAGCAACCTCGACTCCGATGGCGTTTTCTACGAGATCGAGGACACAGTCGACCAATTTGACGCTCAGAGTCCTTCGTACGAGCCAGATTTTACCTTGTTCGACCGAAGCATTATAGGGAGGGTTTCGGACGGGTCGAACTCTCTCGATGCCGACCGCCCTACGAGGGGCAACATCAACCCCGGGAGCACAATCGTATATGTCTTCGAGGCAGCGTCGGTCTCTGGTAGATCAGCGCAAGAGCATGATATGCCATATGAACTCCGAAGACATTTGAATGAGACACAAGAAATTGTTGAAGGCGATGGAGACGACGAATTGGGCGCCGACATGGATCTGGTACGGCGGCAAACACCATCTAAGACGTTGTATATATCGGTAAATACCTGCAACCAGCCCAGCCGAATCTCTCCTGACCAGACGACTATGGATCCTCCGCAATTGACACTGTTCGTGTCTACATCGAGCGAGAATATATCGCCTGGACCGGGGAAGGACCAAGGTACCCAGAAAACTATTGTCTTTGACGAAGGGGCAGTGATATATAACACCTCTCTCGATCGCGACGTGTATTTCAGTATATCAGCGCCAGAGGTCTCTGAAAAATACTTCTCCACTTCGTTGCCGTACAATTACGAAGTCACCGTCTCTCTCGATGAGTACTATCATTCCTACGATAGTAACACCCAGCCAAATTTATACTTGGTTGATTCCGACGCCTCTTCCGCCTACCTGACGACGTTAAACCTTACAAGTCGTCCAGATGAAATTGTTTCTACCCCCCCATATATGGTGTTTGTGCAAAGTACGAAGAACCCGGATATTAATGGTATACGTAAATCATACTGTGGCCTGAGCAGTTGGGCGCAAATTCGGCCACTTAGTGATGGGAATAGTCAGGCAACTACAGGTCTGAGACAAGGAGGAGATGGCAACTTAACAATGCAGGAGTTCTACATTAGTGGGCTGGACGCCAGCACAAACTATACAGGGATAATAGCCCTCAATACGAGTTTGACGGTTCAGAAGAGGCAGGACAGCGGCGCCGGAGGGGGATTTACAGGCGGTGTAGTTGTGTACAAAGGCGTCAACTTCACCACGAAACCCAGTAAGCATTTCTTCATGGGCTGGATAGGACTATACTAATGCTGTTATTAGATGGCGCCTGTACGTTTGTGTTCAATTTGACCTTGTGTACGGAGACGCGGTACGCTGTTCCCGGAAACTTAGAAAAGTTTCCCAATGGAATGGATCTTGCAGCCTTTTATGACAACTACACACGAACTATGTGGGACAACTTTGATAAGGTCTTGCAACAGACCCCCTGCCAGGCTCCGGCGACCCAAAGATACTCTCTCGCTCGAGGCTGTGATGACTGCAAGCAGGCCTACAAGGACTGGCTCTGCTCGGTTGCCATACCGAGGTGCGAGGACTTCTCCTCGCCGGACCAAAGCTACCTACAGATGCGCAATATCAACGCGCCGTTCCCCAACGGAACCCTTGTCGACGAGAGTATCAGGAACGAATTCGGCAACGTGAAAGCCTATAATTCGTCTAGAATTGTGGAAATTGATAATACAGTCCAACCTGGGCCCTATAAAGAGGTACTACCCTGCGACTACCTCTGTTACGAACTTGTCAAGAGTTGTCCCGCATCTATAGGATTCTCCTGCCCGTTGCCGAATAATAAATTCAGCTTTAATACAAGCTATGCTATCCCGGACAACGACAAGGAGCTTTCTTGTAACTACCCGGGATCAGCGTACTACCCCAGCGCTGCCGGTACGATGGCAGTGTGCTGGACGAGTATGGTAACCTTTATAACGTTACTGCTGCTCTTATGAGTTCCTCTAAGAGATAGCGGAGGGATAAGAGGGATAATTTCACGGGCAACGCTATTAGACCATATTCGCATGAAGGCGTCGAGGTTTGGGTTCTGAATGTTTGACTGTCATTTTTTGGGTTTAACGAATAGCAGGCAAAGCGAAACGGCACTAGATAGAAAGATTTTAAGCATTGGCATAGGTGTTCTTGGTGTCTTATGTTAATACTATGACAGTTGGGCTCTGTGTAGAGCATATATATGAACGAAGCTGACGTGGCTGTGAAACTCCTTAATGCGATTTACACAACCTCGTGTGAGGCGTAAAACCCATGTGGTTGGCTCCCTGGTTTTGTGCAGACATATACTGCGTAGCGTTTCATCTTCGACTTGGTATCCCGTAGTCCGCGTCGGCCTTGTTCTGTGCTTCTTGGCTTGGCGATACTCCTGGCGCGGACCCTGCCTAGCTTTGAGTGGGCTTGTTTGCCCTGGGTGGCTAAGCCGTGCTTCCTGCTATTTCTGGTATTCAACACGGAACGCCACGCACCCAAGCAGAAGCGGCGCCATACCAAAACACTGCTCTCCGCTCGCCGATATCAAGCGGCCATTCCGGACGTGGTAACCTCGCGTGTGGTGGATGACTATCATATCATCGCCCTTCAACGCGTGATCCTGTATTACCGTCTACACGTCGTGTTATTACTATCATCGCTTCTCCTGCGGTCTTGCTTGCTCGAGCTGTTCTATTCTCGCCTCGAGGTCGGATATGGTGGCTAAAGTAAAGTATTATTCTAGTTAATAATTGGTCCAATTGCATCCCGGACTGGTGGTCGCATCGAACCGGTTGGAGGAGAAGGAAATGAAAGCGGGAGAAACGCACCCTGCATTTCGGCCCGGACCTCGTCCTGTTCAAGCTTCACCCAGAAGTAGTACGCCAGCTGGTACGTGAAGATGGCCATCAGGAAGACCTTGGCGATGGGGCGGCTGAAGGTCTTGTAGAATGTCTTGTGCTATCGTTTGGACAAAAGAAGAATGTTAGTTTTTTCGTTTCGTCATTCCATTCATTCGCTTTTCTTTTCTTCAAGCTCTTCGTCGGATATGAATAGCGTGCGCGTAGAGGCAACCTTACGTTGAGAGAACCTTGGTCATTAGATGCTTGCGTCGATGAAAAGCGTGCTCGCGGGAGCTGTTGCGCGATGCGAGATCGTGGGATTAGCTGAGTCGACGATGTCGGGATACGTGATGGCGCTATTATACGGCGCGCGGATCTGGCGAACATCGTGAGAATTATGGCGTCTTTGAGTGATTGGGTGGTGAGGTTCGTTCCTTGAAGCTTTCCTAGAGCTTTAGATGCTGGGCTTGGGATTGATCGAAGCTCAAAGCCCGAAGTCCAAATGTGGCTTAGATGCTGTAGTGTTGTGGCTCAAATAATGTGGAGAGACCACGAGCTGAGTGGAGACCAGTCACTTTTGCCCGTCCAAGTGGCCGAATTAACCGGTACACTACCTACAATCGGCAAGTCCCTTGCAGAGCTTCCCCATGCATTAGGTATTGCTTAATTAGGCGTAGAAGAGCTCGCGCCAATGCAATCAGGGGTCGACTAGCGCAACCATTGCACAATGCAGACACCTATCCACTTCATCCCATCGTGCACTAATGCTCGTATCAAGGTGTCGTGGCCGCAACTCTCTAACGCCGTGATCCGTTCATCTGTTCTACCTCGATCTCTCTGTCGAGTGTGCTGGCCTTGAGTCATAAACCGTGACAGGATATCTGTTCTGAGAACTCATTGGAAACTCTGCTATATACGTATATATAGAGTAAACAAGCAAACTTTCTGGGTTAACCTACCAACCAGCCTATCTATCCTATTCTCCAGATCCTCCACTTTCGAGACTCTCGACGTCGATCGCTCCAATTCGATTACTTCGGCCGTCCAACCTCGAGTCTCCCTCTACTAGCACGCGGCCCCCCACTGGTCAATAGCCATCCACAGCCGTGCAACTTGTCGTTGCCATATTCTCCCTTTCACACGCCTATATACCTACATAATCACAATGGTACGCAATTACTGCTCTCGCAGAACCCAACCCCTACATACCGCAACACACGCAAAGATGCCACGGCTAACGCTTTCTTTGTTTCCCAACATCAACAGGCCCAGACCCTCGAGCAGCGCAGGCGAAACGCCAAGTTCGTGAAGGACCAGGACGCACGCCGCGGCAAAGCCGAGACGGACGTCAAGAAGCGGAACAAGGACCTACCAAAGTCGCCCATCTCGCCGTTCTGGCTCGGTGAGTGCTTTCACACTTCCTCCCTCTCGAGATAGTACTATTAGCACATCCACTAACATGGGCCACCCCCTCTCTGTCCAGGTATCCTTGGCTTTGTTGTATTTGGTGGTCTACTCTTCGAGGTCGTCTCACGTGTCTTCTTCTGATCTAGTCGCAAACTATCTTCACGGTCCCCGAATAAACCCGGAGAGACTGCATCCGAGGAAGGGACTACTTAAGTTGTAGCAAACCATTATATATCCGATATGGCAGAAGAAGAAGAAGAAGAATCAAGCCCACTTGCTGAAGAGACAGCATTCAGAAAAGTTAAAAGAAGGCGTATTCACTATGTCCAATGAGTTGTGTACAAGCACATTTATATCTTGATTTTTGGAGCGAGATCATTTGTTTATACCAAAAGATTAACCGCCCGGATAGGAAACAATTGGTGCTACTGTGCCATCATAGCCCAGGAAGCTGTCAATACAAAAACATTTAAAAGACATTACTGGCCACCATTTTGAGTGTCCGATAGCAAGGAATCACTGCAAAGAACAATCGTTGATCTAATTGTTGGGATTCTGGCCATAGGATGGCCAAGTCTAGTCTGGTGTTAAACCGCTAAACCCCGGCAGAACATCAAAAATGACGGCAATCCAGTCTTCTGAGCACTGCCTTTGCAAAAACTTACCTCGCAATCCGACAGTAGTACTGCTGAACGCAATTCTCCTTAAACGCCAGACCTATGCATGTGCTAGTTTGATAGCTATCAAGCTCCAAGTCCTCGCCTGTGGCTATGCCCATCGTGTTTCATTTTCATGCCGACATCAAACTGGTGTTCCAAATCGGACTGCACCTTGGCTATATCAGCTTTGGACGTCGAGGAATGGCTGCCACTAGCCGCTCCATTGGCCTTTCCGCCTCCTAGGAGCCGCATGAACTTTTCTTTCCGCTTAGAGTCACCTTCTAATGCTGAGACGTTCCACTGCTCGCCGCCGTTGATGTTATTCTCATCTCCGGCCGTAGGTCTGGACACATCCTCCTCAGTAGCTTGCTTCTCCTTCTTTCCTTTCGTCTGTTTATCTTTCTTCTCCTTGGGGATATCATTAGTATCCGCTAGCTGGTAAGCCTCGGTGTTTTCAGCATCGTGCTCATTTTTATCCTTCTTCTTTTTCTTTTTGTCCTTATTGGCCCTGGGCGTCACGGCCTCATCATCATCGTCGCCAGCTTGTTCTACCTTGCGCCTTTTCTTCTTTTCTTTAGGTGTTTCGGTCTCGCCTTCGGCCTTCGCTTCGTTACCGGCATCCATAGCATCCGCAGACTCTGCCTCGCTCTCTTCAGCCTCGCGCTTGCGTTTTTCGGCTCGCTTCTCCTCCTTTCTCTTGCGCTTCTTCTCTGTCTCAGCTTCACTACGTTCTTCTCTCCTCTGGACGTTTTCTGTATCTGGGTTCGCGGAGCTTCCGTTAGAAGTCGGGGATGCGTCGAGAGAAATGTAATCTTCGTTCTCGGAATCCTGCGCCATTTGGTCAATCTCCTTCTTGAGTGCGTTCTTTTCATCATCTTCCTTCTATAGAAGTGTTAGCGGGACTGGGGCGATGAAGATGTTAATTGGCCTGGAGAGTCCATACGTCCTTCAGCTCGTCGATGAGGTCAGCCCGGGCTCTGGCCTTCTGAGCCTCGTCCCACAGTTTGCGGGCTTGGACCTCGAGTTTTTCGGCGCGCAGGCGCAAACGTCTGTGCCGCTTCTCTTGCTTGTGGGCTCGATTGGCGAGCTTCTTCTGCTTGTCGAGCGCGGTGCGTTCAGGGTTCCATTTCGCAGCTTTCTGAACGTTCTGTTTCCGAGCTTTCTTGGCTTCAGATTTGGCGTGGCGCTTCTCACGGCGGGCTTCGGCTCGAGCAAGTCGCTGCTCCGTTTGTTTTTTAACCTTCGCCTCTGATCCTAGTCAGCAATGGTAGATCATGAATTGAGAATAGAATGCACTTTACCTTTGGCCTCTGCTACCTGTCGCAGCCTGCCAATGTCCGGTTTCTGCCAAGGACCTTCACTGTCCATTTTTGCGGTTGTTGTTGAGCGGATCAATCGAAAAACCATATATTGAAGGCCGGTTAAGCTTCCGGGTATGATCTGAAGGAAACGCCGATATGAAGCTATGGGCAGCTTTGAGAGCTCAATACACCAATAGGTAGCTAATATGCTGGCGGAGACTTCATATCAACCTCTATGCTGTAATGTATCGGGTAGGCGCATGTTTGGGGAAAAAAGTTAAAGTGGAACGGCAATTCTGCCGTTTGTATTGAGGGGCTAACAAAAGGCGGTGAAAATTAGCTCCCGCTAACGTACCTGGTGCAGGTGGCAAAGGTGCCTAGCGAGGCGGTGTAACAAATAGTTGGCAGTATTTTGGGGTAGTGAGTGGTGGTGGGACTACCATTCTTTTTCTTACATCGCCTCGCCCAGGTTAGATAGGTAGATCTGCTAGCAGCTTGCTGGCTGTCAGCCGCTCACCAATCAAAGTCCCCTTGCCCCAGTTCCCTGACCTGCTCCATACCTCACTCTCACTCCACATCATGACATCCGAGTCCAAGTTTACTGGGATAATACTCTATTCCATTTTCGAGAAAAGAACGTAATTACCCGGCCAATGCTTTCAGCTTGCTCAATAAATGTTTCTATGGACGAAGCTCGCGCAGAACAGAACTCAACAGCCCACAGACGGTAGGATAAGTTGCCTAACATGGCAACCTACAACCGTACACCGCAGCCGGCTGCGCTTCCCAAGACAAGCATTCTAAGCGCGCTGCAAGCGACTTCCATGATAGAGTCCAAGACTGCACTACCTGCCGGTAATATCCCTCCACTTCAGTCTCAATCACCACGCTGGGGGGCCTAACACGTCTCTACAGAGGTCATCGTCTCCATCCTCGATTATCTGCCCGTCCCTGATCTCATGCGTTTTGCCAGGACCTCTTCCCGGATGCGCGAAATGGTCTATGATGATACAAGATGGGTTGCCAGGCTGAAGAACATGGGCCTCTGGAGCGATCTGGAAGCAAAGAGACGATTCGAAGAGGCTGTGAGAAGAAAGCGTGACGCAGCTGCTCGAATTGCTGCAAACGGTGGTTCAGTCTCCTCTGCCGACAAAGAAGGGATTACGACTATTTTTGATGCTGCGATAGAAGAAGAGCGACGTATAGCAGCAGCTATCCAGCCCCCTCGACAGCCAGCAGCTACGGCAGATGGCTTTGAAACGTTGAGTCTAAATCAGAGCCAATCCAAATCGCCTATGGAAGACCCTACGGCGCTTCTCAACATCCTCAAGAATGTTCGTAGTGTGCGGGGCCACGCGCGGCAGGAATTTGCCAAGGTGTATGGAGCATTAGCACCCTTTTATTTTGACCTGGCTCAAGCGAAAACCCATACTGAGCCTGTTGTCTTTAAAGTATTCCGGGATCCTGAGAAGCAGGCTCAAATGCTATCCAATTTGCAGGTATTCGGCAAATGCGACTGGACTGATGGTTGGTCGCAGAGAGTGGAAAAACTCTCAAATATGGTGACCATCTTCGAGGGCGCCGTGTTACGTGAGTTTGAGCAGGGCTACGAATTCTGGGATGTCGATGGCAGAATGCGACGATATGCCCATGTTCTCTACTCGCTCAATGGTGGCAGCGCAGCTACAGATCTCTTCATTCAAAAACATCCAGTATTTAACGATCGCGAGGCACTTGGAAATCCTATTGATTGCATTAATCAGGCATCTCGCGACGATATTACGCTAGAACCTTCCCGTGCATTTTTCGAGTTGCTCCTACGCAAGTTGAATAAGCAAAGTTCCAACATTAGTCGCATTTTCCCTCGACCAGCCGCCGTCTTCTGGGCATTTGTTGATAAAGTCCGTGAAGATATCATCATGGAGTATGTCACCCCATTATTGGACGTAACTCATGAGAGACATACAACTGTCTATCTTAAAGCCATGTCAGGTCTGTTTGAGCAATGCATGCAGTTTGTGCAGTCACTGGAATCACCCGATGGCTCAAACCTTTCGGTCGAAGATCATACAAGGGCAATATGCCTCAAAGTGTTTGAGCCACATATGGACCTATATCTGCAGGAAGAACTGGAAAAGTTCACCTCGCACGCTGAGCGCCAGGTTAGTAATTGGGAACAGAAGCTTTCCGAACAAGATGCTACTGTCGAATCCTTTTACATGGGAAGTTTCAATCGGCAGGCAGACAAGAATGATTTTTTGAGTTCTTTCAAAAAGGTTGTAATGATGCCCGTATCCGTCATCCCCAGCGCTTTTGGAAGCAGCAAACCCATACCGACGGCGACTACCACAAATCCAGCGTTCCGCTCGTCAGTAGCTGGCACTCCAGCGTCATCTCGGCCTCAGACACCTGGTCTTGGGAATCTTTCAGAGCGCTCGGGCAGCCCCCTACCCCCCGAAGCACCGACAGACGAGTTGAAGGCGAAGGCTGCACTCATGGCAAATCGGCTTGAAGGGATTAAAAGTCTTTTCAGTATCGAGGTTGCGTTAGACCTAGTACACACCGCTAAAGAGAGTTTAGGTCGGGCCGCCAAATTCGTCCAGCTGGGCGGGCAGGTGGGTGGAGAGGCTCGAGAGCAATGTGAGGCGATTTTCGTGGCACTGATTAAAGTCCTCGGGCAAACACACGTGAAGAACGGGTTTGGTAAAGCAGTCAACCATCTCTCACGTTACAATCCTCGTGAGATAAGCGATCACAGCCAGACCGCTGTTGTGCCACTTGTCATGTTCATTGAACTAGTAAATGTAGGTGATATCATCTCACAAATGATCGACGTCTTCTACGAACAACAACTTGCAGCACCCAGGATTGCCGACAAAAACGATTTCATGGATCCAGCCGGCTTAGCCAAGAAAAAGTTCGAGCAGATGCTTGACGAGAATGTTGCTGCGGGGCTTAATAAAGGCATTGACGTGCTTATGGATGAGGTCGAATATCTGTGTGCCACTACGCAGCTTCCAACGGACTACAACCCTCTCCCATCATCATCTCACGGAAATGGGTTGTCAAACGGCTCTGATATCGGACCAACAGTTACGGCCAGACGCATAACTGAGCTAGTCTCCTCTCACACCAAAATGTTAACAGGCAGCACGGAAAAGACCATGCTCGATGTCTTCAACGGCGAGGTTGGGCTACGTTTATTCACAGCCCTATGCAAGCACCTTAAACGTCAACGCATCAGCACAGAGGGCGCTGTGAATCTGATTGCGGATATGACTCTGTACTTTGAATACATCCGGACACTCAAGAATCAAGATCTACTGGTGTATTTCAAAGCACTTCGAGAGCTCAGCCAGATCTATTTGATTGATGCCCGGCATGCAAAGGAAATGGCAACAATCATCGCTGATAGCGACCGTTTTGGCGGCGTGTTTCGCGCTGAAGAGGTGTACGAATACGCCGAGAGGCGGGCTGATTGGTATCAAGTCAAGCGAGATGTCGAAAGGGCTATGTATGGATTGGAATGCCAGATTATGTGAAACGATACGCGCCTTGTACTCGCTCTACCCCCCGCTGGCTGATACCTGTTTGACCGGCGATTCCGCCTTAGTTGACAGGAAGGAAGGCCAGTTGTCAGTGGAGGAATAGCACACCGACGATGGTTCGTCATTTGAAGACTGGTGCTATGGGCATCTACCTTAGTCTAATCACGAGATAGTTGAACGCAGTGCGACTCGACACCCCAATCTCCAAAAGATCTAGACAAGGGCAGAAAGCGTCCAGTGTCCACCCCCGCGTCTATTCGCCAAGATTGTTAGCCTCGTCAAATTTCCAGATGTTGTTCCATTAGCCACTTCACATATAGTGCTTTTGTGAGAAACATCCCGAGAGACACTTTGAAACTGTAGTGTTGACACGACACTGCACTGCTACCGGGCTGAAAGAGCAGCGTTGACCTGCATGGAGTCACACGGCATGCGCCGATAGGGACACTTCGATGCTATAATCCTGGCAACAGTTTGCCCGGAGATACCGGACGTCATGGTCTTACAAAGCATCGCTTGACCGATCACACTAGACTTACTACCTCCATTAAGCGCCAGGAAGGCTTTCGTCTAGCGAAACCTGAAATGAGTCCTTGGGACGATCCCGTCCTTATCGTAGTATAGATCGGTGTCCGAAAAAAAAATATTTGCGTTCGCTTCAATAAGTTGACTCCCAAGTGCTCCCTCCGTTCCGACCATCCGACGATTCCCTTCTGGGGAAACAGACAAAGTTGGTCAAAGATCATCGTGGGAATGCCTTGTAGACATAAGAGTGCGCCTGAGCTAAAATGGCTGGCATGGGAGGCGTCTTGGGCGTATGCATGGCACCCTTGTGGGCTAGGGCCACATGATGCAGGGGATCCCCGGTAGTCGTTCAACCAAGCAACCAAGCTCCTCGAGATGGTGCTCTGACTAGTCAACAACAACCTAATTAACCTCATTAACTTCGTGACTCTTCTAGTCACAGTCATTTTGAGAACATCAAAAAACTACTCGACAGCAACTATCGGCCCTCGTCCTTTACTCGTCGATCCTAACCAGTCAAAAATATCGAGGGAAAGCAACTGGCTCCTGGGCTTCGCACTGCAAGATACAGTATTCAAAACGGGTTTGACATGAAACAAGTCTACGCTAGCACACTTCATCTGTGGTATGATGCCTGACAGTTGGCATGTCGTATCGTGATGTGAAGTTCGAATATCTCACTATTAATATCCAATGACACAACAAGGCCATTTTGAGGGTCTGAGCTGAGTTAGCCGAGGTCCCTGGTAGGCCAATCAGAATCAAAGCCTTGCTATGAGTTAACAACAACTGGATCAACAATTGGAAAATACCTCTAGACAATATCGTTCAAGCGCGAACTTGGTATCTTACTGTAAGCATACCGCAAGAGACGTATCCGTCGAAGTGCAGCAGGTGGACTATTGAATTGTTCCTTGCTGAAGGTACCATGACCAACTGGCGAGTTTCTTATTTCGCAGGCATCTTGGCAAGGCAGATTCCTACTATGTACGAAGTACGCTGATGTCTAGCGATACCCCGCTTAGTGCCTATATGGTGTGGCCGTTAGTTAACTAAGGTTAGACTTATCTGGTGTCTTGGGACTTGGAGTCTTAGCTGAACCAGGTAACAGCTAGACTAGCAATTCTAGTGCCCTCTATCTAGCTTGGCGGCATGTTCTCACGCACCCGGCAATGGCCGTGGGTTCCAGTGGATCGATATGCCTAAGTACACATAGTCCAGGGAGCTTCAATAACACACCCCTGCACAGCAAGCCGCCGGACCTGGACTTCCACCTCCTCTTCCGCCCAAATATTCACTCGCATCTGGTACGCCCTGGCTCCAAATAGCAACAATGAATCAGTATATCAGGCATTTCTCAGCCCTGATGGAGCTGACACGTTGGTCCATTTTGAAATCCTTAAACAGTCTAGACTCTATCTAGTGGGATATCGTACTTTACCGAAATTTAATTGCGCTCAATCGTGGTGGCTCCGTCCCTAAGTAGGGAGTAGATTCTCTACTGATGCGACCGCCAGGCGCGTAGCCGAACATGGTCCACGCGGGCACCGGCCCACAAGCGCGGGTGGTGGGTGTTCGCTTAGAGATTTAGACGCCTGGGGGCGCTGTAACTATCTACACTAGAGAAGCTCACGTTTTCTCCAAACTACTGCCAAATAGGATTTGGTCACTGTGCCATTCACGCAACCAAATATACACACTATGTAGTAGTATTCAACACAAGACTAAATGAGCTCCTCTCCTCGCTTATCGAAGTCTAAATTACTCAGTCATCATCCGGGTCACTTTACCGGGCGTGGCCGAGATTTCGAGGAGCATCTCCATCCATCAACAACGACAACTTTACAATCCGAGACAATCTTTCTCGAATTAACTCTTATTGTTACCCGACTTAGCACTCTCAATCTGCACCCCTCGTTGCATCATGCCGGATTTCTTTTATAGCATTGTCGCCTGGACTAGGCCAGCTCGATACCAGCTTGATACCAGGATCTGTGACGATATTGCGCTAGGTCACTCAATCATGACAGGTCGGTCCAAAATGTCAGCCACTCATGCAGCCCGCTGCTTATACAGCTCATCTGCATATATGTACTATGTACAGGATGTTGTACGGGGGAGTATCCAGCCCCACACTGCCAGCCGCGAGCTTCGGGTTGGCTTGGTTGGTATTTGTTAGCCTCCCCCCTGTTCGCCATATGATGCCGACGCTGGCGAACACCACCGCGGGCGAGAAAAGAGAAAAAAGGCACAATCCTTTCCATCAAATATTCATGTTATTTCTCGTTAGTGATTCAACTTATGTTACCCATTACAGACTAGGGACAAGTCGTGTTTCGCTCCCGAATTCCGCCACCCAATTCAGGGTCCTCACACCAACCGGTTCTAACTACTCCTGGCTTTCCCTCCCCAGACTCACACGATACTAACCATATCTATTCATACCGTCCATCCGAGAACTATACATTTTGGGAATTAGCTGTCTCGTAGCTTCTAGGGGTGCCTCGTGATGCCTTATGCTGCAACAATATCCTCGATATCAGACTATTCATCCTTCAGGCCTCCATCAACGACCCGAGGAGACTTCCTGGTGTGCCCGGCAAGGGTAAACAGAGTCATTGCCTTTGCATACCACAGCCCAGGATCCATTTCTATGAATCCTCCCCGATGCCAGCTACTGAACGCATGCCTGTACTGGCAGTTAGCCGCACTGGGGCTTACAACGTGACACCCATGTTTTGTCATCCAGTTACTGCTTTTGAGACCGACCGTTGCAACTGATGTTCCGGTCTGCGGATACAGCTGACGTCGTAGCACTACATTAGAGCCTCGAAAGAAGAGGATAGGACCTGGATAGAAACATCCACTGACGCACATATCTTCCATATTAGCTCCTGACTAGATGCTACGATATCCATCTCTGGTGCCTGGTTAGACAACGACTTGATAATAAGCCCTGCACATTACCTTGTGCCTAATCTCATGGTTACATTCGTAGCAGCATCACCGTTTTGATGGACCCCAAGGTAAAGAGTAATCTAGGACTTGCAGGAAGCCATTGCGAAGTACAGACTCTTTTTTCTGATATATTAGAGGGCCATCCCAGAGCACTTGGAAGGAGAAAACCCTTTCGCTTTACAGATGCCAGAGAATCAAGATCATCTATTCTCATGACCATTCTCAGCTACTCTCACCCAGTCTCAGAAGAAAGTCGAAGAACTACAAGTGAAAACACACCCGAACCTCTCAACGGCAACAATATCGCCAACAATACCAATCGTGTTCCCTTCAAATTCCCCAAAGGCTCAGAGCACCAGAACCCACGGAGCAAGGCTTGGAGACTGAGACAGAGAAGAGAGCAATGTCGTCTTATTCATCTAAATACCCTCATGACACGAACTCCAAAAAGCACTCATCGAAGTCTAAGTCTACAACGAAGGCTAAGAACGACGATTGGACCGATGTTACTGAGCCCGAAGAGAGAAGACGCATCCAAAATCGGATTGCGCAACGTAAATTCCGTACGAGAGCCAACCCTTCTTTTTGGTTACCATTTCAACGAGGACTTACACAGCTAACTTTTCGTGGGCAGGCGAGAAGCAGAAGGAACACAAGGAGCGTGCAGAACGAGATGACCGCAATCAAGAGAACGCAGGCAGCAGTTACCGTGTCCCAGATGCGGGAGAATTGGGCCCAGACGACGACGACCTGTCTGGCCTGCCCTGGGGCGGTGTCAGCAGTAAGAATCTTTCCACCAAGCGCCCTACGAACGAGCAGGAAAGCAAAAGCTAATCCGTGCGGGTTTAGTGAGGCACGTCGTCGCCCGAGGCCACGAGAGCGAGACCCGCCGTGGCAGCGCACGCGACAATCAGACACAAGACCCGCAATACTACAACACATCTTCTGGCTATTACACCTCCTCTTCCCAGCAGCAACAGACGGCGAGCTGGGGCAGCCATGGTAGCAGCGGTGGGGATGACCGCCATCAGGACGACCAGCAATACTATTACGATTATGAATACGATTATGATCAGGACTACGATCCCAATAGCGGGAACGGGTCTTCTTACCGAACTTAAGAGAACGTTACTTTCTTTCATTCACCCTCTCTTGAATTGGAACCCATCGTGGTCAGTCGCTTATGATGACGATTCACGACCTCTTTGCTCCGATTTTGGACAAATACGGGGTCATGTAAGCCATGGCTCGATTACGAATAGTAACGACGCACATGAGCTTCGGGTTTTCTGGGTGGCTTCATCGATTTCTGCTTATGGCTACTTTCGCCCGGCTGTGTTACTTTTCTTCGTTACTTTTCTTCGTTACTTTTCTTCGTTACTTTTCTTCGTTACTTTTCTCAGTTTCACTCTTTTTACTTGACTCTAGATACTTATAGAATGCCGGGCCGGCAATGACATCCACATGTTTTTGTTTTTTTCCTCTTTTTGTTTTTCTTTCTGTCATTGGTCCGATCGCTATCTCATTCAGGTCAGCGCACTGGCTGGGAGCACAGGCTGGGCAGGGCCAGTTGGACCATATGATTCGTGGGTGAACTACAAACTAGAGGCACACCTACGCCTCAATGTATTACAATAGTAGTTGTTAGAATATAGAAATAATATCAAAAGGCGCCCGATAAGGAATAGGAGACAAATGAAAATGAGACTCTAGAGCCTCAACGCTTTCAGCCGATCTCGCCATCACCTACCTGCATTATCCGTTAAATTTATATATAGAATCGCGCATCATCTATCGCCTTCTGCGCCTCGGCCATTTCACTAATAAGCCAATGATCAAACCCGCGCCTTCGCAGCAGTAGAACCTCATCAAATGCCTCCACTTGTACACATACACACATATTCGATCCAACATGTCTCCAATTTTTACACCGCCTGTGAAGAAGGCCCTCGCAGCAGCGGTAGGTACGCGAATATGCAGCCCTACGAGGTTTTCCTTCCGTACCGTTAAGACCTACCTTCGATCGTTCGTCTACCAACCTGGGCGCTCCCGTGCAACCTATTGTAGGGCTGCCTTGACAACGCCGATTCACCCGGCGTTCGCCACTTTTTTATTTCAATTTCGAACCTTCACGTGCGTGCATGTCTCAGAGGCCTTAAAATAAGAGATGGAAACTGTATTGACAAAATCAGATGATTGATATGATAGGTAAGTACATAAGACGCCCCCGCGGCCCTTCACACCATGTACGACCCCGTCATCCCATATATTAGATGAATATGCAGGTAGGCAGCCGGTGTTCCCTTTTGGCCCCCTTTCCCTCCTGCCCTCCGTCCACAAGCGTAGGTATTCCCCGCGGTAACAAAGTGGGGAAGATGACAACAGGTGCCAGGAATCGCGAAAACGTGGAAGAGGATATCCAGGGCGTCGGGCGTATCGTCATGTGCCGGTAGTCGGCCTACTGCAACTGGAAAGGACAGCAATCAAGGCTTGTGCTGCGCCGCTGGGTTGCCTCGCTTCGCTTGTTCTTTTGCGTCATATAGGTACGCTACTTACCTTATTCTTCCTCGACCCGGGTTTTGTTTTCTTCGTCCCTCGCGTACCTTAGCGGTGCTGCAGAGATACTTGCGGCTGAAAACAGTTAATTTTTCCATGGGTTCATATAGGCCAAGACGGCGATTGTTAATAGGCGTGGAGCCGGACCGTGGTAAGCCAAGGAATGCTTGCATACATGGTCTTGTCTTACCCCAACGTGGTATTATAGGTAAGGCTATTGAGATAATAAGCAATACGACCAGCCGGTACCTATACCAGGTACCGAGCTATTATGAAGATTCCCGTGCTGCAGGTCACCCTGCTCCCTTGTCAGTGCGCACGTTATGTAGCTGGGATAGAGAGAGTAAGATAAAGAAGAGAAGAAAAGACAGTCCTCTGGCATTGCAGCTGTACGCTCAAATGGGTCGTAAAGCCAAGCCCTGGACATCATGTACTCTGTACTTGTACTTGGTATATACTTTCTGCATGTAAACATGTTTATAGATTTAGATGGCGAGATGATGATGCGTGGGTGCATGCAGCTCCATATTAGTATGCAAGCACGTTTGGTCCCGCCAAGGCGGATTCGGACAAAAACGTGTAGTTAAGACCTAGAGGGAAGAGTATTCAGTTCTCTAGTACGAAGTACTTAATTCCAATATTTACACCCAACTTCTGCCGCGGGAATAAAAGAGGGCGATAACGTGCCGCTATAAACCAGTAACACCGGCAGATACCGGCGGCACCAGCATAGCATACCATATCATGCCGCTGGACGAACTACTACGACATGATTTCGTGGGTTCGAGTAGAAAATTGTGGTTTGCCATCATGGTCAATTAATTAGTTGCGCAAGTCAGGCGGGTAAGCTGAAAAGGAGCTGGACAAAAGAGGGCGAAGGGAGGCGGAGCTGGGCTGAGGAGAGACATGGGACCCGATGTAACCCTTTTCGCATACCGGTTTCGCCTGTTATCTTCTGGTGATCGACGGTCAGAGCAAAACCACGTACCTGAGCCGACCTGAATCGGACACCGACTGATACGAGCAAAACTACCTACTTCTGTCCCTGTCTTGATCGTCGTCAGCATGTTATCTTTGCGTCGCCAGGAAGTCAATCCTTCAAGTGCGTCATCGCGGTAGAATCGACGGGACAGATTATTGTTACCCCAATTCAATCGACCGATCAGATATAATCGTCACGAGATACAGATTTCTCGGGTCGCACCGCCGAAGAGATCCTCAGCTAATAATTCCCAGGCGCAGTACCGTGCTGGCCCGGGAGGGAATAGTATTGCTTACATAGTAGTTTAACTAGACTAACTAGATATTACTAGATTAGGTAAACAGTACTTTGGAAATGAAGATCGGATGAAAGTCGTGTTTACTAGATGCTGTAGGTAGGAAGTGTAAACAATCTATTTGGCTATTCTCATCTATATCCTGGCGTACACCAAGAGAAGAACAGATAACACTATGATGGAGAAATAAAAGGAAATGAAAATGCCTTGCATAAAAGGATCTACTAACCGGAAAAGAAGCCCTTGTTACCTCCCTCCCCTGCTGATCCCTCGACACGTGTCAGACAGGGGTTCGTGCTCCCCTTTTTTCCGTCTGATATGAGCGGCTCAAACACATGGCTGTCCGCCAAGACGAGGAGTCGTCGACAAAAGATGTATCAAAAGAAGCTAGCGCACGGTATTAGTGAATGGCAAAAGTGTCCCAAAACGGTACATATACTCTATAAATAACCACTTGCCTCATACTAACTTTCTGGACATGAGGCATTATTGATTTTACCATGTACACTATTAAATGTCAATCCGGAGCACCTACATTTGCGCAACGTCAGAAACGGGGTTCTCCATTGACCACGAGGTAACCGGCCCAAATAATCTTAGTCTTAACAGGCAAAAGCCGGTAAGAAAAGCCGTCAAGTTCTAGGCCCAAGCCTTCGAACTTAGCTTACACGTAACCCGGCAATATCATGGTACAAACGAGAAAACGGTGGTACATGCAATGCACAATGTAAAACGCACTGTCATAGCAAAAGTTACATACTCGTCGGAATCCCTCCCCTCCCCTCCCTCACCCCACCGCCGGTCGGAATTGGATCTGCTAGGATAACAGATACGGTAACACGGAGCAGGAATGACAACGGAACCCAGATAACCCAAACCCGGAATCTTACAACTACCGCACCCTACGACATTGTACGTACGCAGATCAGATTACACAAGACTAAAACTTGCATGACGTGAGATGGGAAAAATGTCCGGATGCACGTTTGACAGATCCCAATGCCAAGAATCGACCATGCATCACAACGTGGAGATAACAGCCGAAGAGTATGTGTATGAGTGAGAAGCCCCGTGGTACCCTAGACAGCCAGGGCTGCTCCATCTTTCACCCTCAGCTTATCAGCGTAGCATCAACGGTTAAGAAAGATCAGAGAGTACGGAAGAGCAGGGCTTCCCAGTCTTTGTCCTATCAGAACAGATATTCTCGTTCGAAATAGGTAATGTTAGACGAATGCATATTAAGGCACCTGGCTGCATAACTAGACTTTATATGCGGCATATACATGGTCGTAGAACATTGAGGCTACGATGAATTGGATGGCCGATTACATATAACTCGAGACGGATGGGGTAGACATAGTATAGGCCCCGGGCGGGAGATGTAGATATCGCATGTAAAATGAAAGAGATGCAGTGAACGCCATGCTCCAGCAAGACAGGTGTTGTAGTGGCCGTACATGGACAAGGCGAAATAGCAGATACCGTGGGCGATGCTGTCGTATCGTGTGAGTATGACAAGCGCCTGAGTAATTGCCTGGTGGATGATCAGTAGGCCACCTACTCCTGCCACCCTTCTGGCTGCTCATGCCACTCATTAAGCCACTCATATAGATGTGCTCCGCTCTTCATATAAATTAAGTAGAGATTAGAGCAGGGGAGTATACCTCCCTACATACTTGTTATTGCTTCCTCCGACGCAGCCTCCGACGTTGCCATCTACTTGAACCGTGTTCGGGATAGTCCTCGTTGGATTGTTTATTATAACGTTCATACCTTCAAGTGTGGCCCGAGCCTATTCAACTTGTAATAACAATTTGCCTTAGACAGCTTGGACCAGAGCATCCACCACTCTGTTCATGTCCTGCATAGCCACCGCCTTACTTTCGGCAGCCTCAATAACACCTTGTATACTATTTCGTAGCCCCTTCGTATCAGATGTTATAGTAGCGTGTAGCAGCTCGCGGGTCGTACGCAGCCCGGCTTGCACGTCATCTCGAAACAACTATCGCCCTTTGCTTAGTTCTTCTAGCGTGGAATCTAACCTGATTGCTTTTGTATGGCGGTGATCTGGGCTAGCGGCTCGCCTTCTCGATACTTTGCCTAAGAATGCTTCCCTTTCCGGGAACGAGGGCGAATTTCCCCAATTAACTGTATTCCCAAATGGCTGCTGCGGAGTGGTTGTCGGTCCGGGGACTAAATAAGGTGTTCTAGGACTGGTACTCCATTTGCTCGAGCTGTCTTAGATGTCATGGACGGCCGTTATAGGAGATGGAGAAGCTGGTGTTAACATGGGCTCCGTTAAAGGTTGGGTTAACTCGGGCATGACTTCCTCTGTTAGACCTTGTGTAAGCACGTATGGTTCCATGGTAGTTAGGGGCCATGGCTTATCCAATTCTCAAAACAACTTATGTAAGCTCTCGTGCTCTTTAATAGAATAAGATCCAAGGACATCTATTAGCTTGTAGTATAATAAGTTGACGTAGTTAGCCTCGTTCTTACTGTTGCGCTAGGGAGTGTCACAGTTCAAACTACTAGTTGTTCCAGTATTGACTTATTGTTATTGCACAAGGAAGAAACGTCTATCTATATAGTAGAGTTTGCACTACTAGTATATATATGTGTGGGCCGTAGGGCCGTGCCTATATCCTAGTCTCTGGAGGTTGTTCTGTAGCATACCGTGACAGGGAGGGTCCAGGCAGAACTCCTGATAGCACACGCGAGCTTGCCGGTCTGTTAGAATCTGGAAAGCGCCTGGGGCAACCAATGCCCGTAGTTGCCAACGGGGTAGATTCAGGATCTTGATCATCTTTTTGCCCCATAATACGTCTTTCTTGCCGAGCTAAGGCCCGTCGTTTTTGGGGGTATTTAGAAAGCTATCGAGAATGACTCGGGTGCGCTGGGCCTCCAGAGCTATCGCGCTTTGCTAGACGATATGAGTCGATGGTGCCTTGCAGATACGGAAAAATAATTGGACTTGCTGCACCCAGAGCTCGTCTATAATTTCCTTCATCGCCTAGCTCGGGTTTCCAGCGGCGACGAGAAGCTCATTGTTCACTGCCTAGCACTGCTGATAATGGGGTAGTTTTTCGAGCGTACGCACAAAGCTACTCATCCCCTCGGCTCGTGTCCTCTTAGGTTGTAGCTCCGCTCCGTCTATGTCAAGCAGCATGTACAAGCTAGCGGCCGAATCGAAGCTTGCGAGCTAACGGAGGCTCTACACGAACAAGGATCGAACGATGACTTGTTCTTCGAAATTCGCAACGGCATCGATCCTGCCTTCCCAATACCGACACCACTAATGCAAGCTGTTGTCGCTTTGGCTGTCGGCTAGCTTGCCCAAAAGCCAGTTTTCGAGTTTGGCTATCCCTTTAGTTGTATATAGGTATAGGTGACTCTTTAAAACAGCGATTCGGCCGTTTCTTGCGCCGACATTTTGGCTTGGCCTGTAGGTTGATTGTTAATACTGCTGCCGTAGTTTTCGGTATTAGTAGCTTCGGGTAGCGAGATACAATGTTCCCACTCTTTGACGTAAGGCCTGATATCCTTTCTAGCCATCTCGAAATTCTGGAACAGAGCTGTGTGGTTGACAAGTGGAAGAATTTCTGCCTGACGTGCCTCTTCCGCGGAGAATACCTCATATACGTTGCTGGCATTCAATCCTTTCCAGAAGCCATCCTGCACATCCAAGGTGATGCGCGACAGCATCATCATCCAGTTCTTGAACCGTGAATCAGGATCTGGGTGCGCGATGATAAGGAGCGCCAACAAACCTGCCGGCGAATAGAGTCCAGGGGCCTTCCATTCCTTTCGCTCTCCCTTCTTTCTGGCACTGGAGCGCTGTTCGGCATCGGCTTTGGCTTGCCGTATACTCGAACGCCAGTCGGCGTAATCAGCAACCTACCGCTCTAGGTGTCGGTGAATGCTATATCGGCGGTCTTCGATACCTTGTGTCGAGAGGGAGTGTGTTCGGCATGACATAGCAGGTGGTCCATCACGTCCTAGCCTTGGATATAGGCCAAGTCATTGATGAAACCTCGCAGCATAAAATCGTGGATAAAGATGTAGAATTTCAGGAACATCTTGCTCTGTACAGTATCGTCTGTGGCATTGTCCATAGCGCAGGTTAGTTAAAGAAACCAGTCGCGATCTTTATAAGTTTCAATGTAGCGTGAATTGACCGCTTTAGTAGATAACGTCGAGGTTGCTTGATAAGGGAGCCAGTCGGCAAGCATCCCGACTTTTGATGATATACGGCTCGGCCGTGAGCTGTTGCGGCGTGCCATGTTGGTGTGAGCTACCTAAAGTGTGGAGTTGATTTTGTGGATTTTTAGCTTGGCGTTTCGGCCTCATTCGTGCCACCCGTCGTACCCGACAAGCCACATGAAGTACCGTCGCCACAAAGTACATACAACCTTTTACGTCCGCCGCCCCCAGTGTCAACAATCCCCTTCGCGCTGCTATCAACAAACCCTCGATACTATCGCGACTACAGAACATGCCCACAAACGGAGACTTCGCGCGCATCATTACCGTTCATCGAGTCGAGGACCGGCTTACGTTAATTGATGCGACAACGAAAGAGTTGTCAACCGCCGATCAGCCGATAGCCAAACGTCGTCGGCGCGGTGCCCCGCGGGAGGACACGGGCATCTTCACAAACCCGGACAACTTGCCAAGTTCCCCTCCCTTGACTGAGATGTCGGCCACTTCCTCGAAGTGCAAAAGATGTACCAAAGCTGCGAGCGATATGGTAGGTAGGTAGGTAGGTACATGATCCACTGGTCTCAGAGAACCACGCTGGTGCTAACATGCGTTTTCCGCAGAGTCGCCGATCAAACTTCAGACCAATCTATCTCTCGGCCGACCTCGTTCTCCTTCCAGACGACCGCGTTCGACCAGCCCAACCAAGCCTAAGTCAAAAGATGCCCTCGAGCTTCTTGAGAGGCCGATCTTCGTCAAAGAGCTAGAGGGCAGCGTCGTTTACCTCCCCAAAGATGTCCAGGTTCTATACTCGCAATTGCAGAAAGCCCGCCATAAAGAAGAAGTCATCCCCTGCGAAGTGCGTGACCAAGTGGTAGGCATGGTAGGAGAGGCCGAAGCCCGTCCGTACTGCTTCCGCCGCGAGCCAACCGCTGGGGCTGACGCGTTACTTTCCGCTCTGTGCAGCATCAAAATGGAAGCCAAGGCGGCACAGCAAGATGAATGCCACGAAACGGGCTGGAACCACCTGGTCCACTCACCGGTGCTCAAGCTGGTATACTCGTCGACAAGGCTACAGCCTACACCGCCATTGACATCGCAATCAGCCTCGTTATCGTAAACGTCCCCACCCCACAAATCAGTGGATGCGCGAGTGGTACCTGCAATGTCATCTATGATTTGGAGCGAAGATGTACCAATGACGGCCTCAAAGACGCCCACATCATTTGACCCTACACCGCCGCAGCCGCAACAGGCCCCTCCGCCGCTTGCGACAGGCAGTGATGGGGGTACAGCCTCTCGAAAGTCAAGCTCGTTGCTGTACTCAGCCTCGGAAGCGGCCGAAACAGAGCAAGGGCACAGTCAAGTAGCGAGCAACCGGGGCAACAGTAAGAAAGTCGACTATGTGCTTGTTATTGATCCAAAAGATGATACGCCGCTACAGAAGGTCTTTGCTTACTTTATTCATAATGAAGCTGTCTCGCGAGACTTGCTTCCACATGTCAATCAAACCATGTACCGACCTCTCAAACAAAGCCCGATTGCCTGCTCTATTGAGACCAAGGTCGAGTTCCAGCCCCAGGATCCTCTATTGCAGCTGGGCACATGGGTTGCTGCGTGGTAAAGGCGAATGCGTTTCTTGCGACAGTACGTCTTTGCTGAGAGTCGATCATGGCACCCAGATCGGTGGCATCCACAGCGAGATCTCGACAGGGTCCCTTCTACTCTATTGGTTGAGGTGGCGAATCACGGCTAACGACTTTTTTTTGCCTGCGATCGACGTACTTCGATCGATATCTACCGACCTTTGACCATTGGCTCGACTCGGTACCTTACCGAGGCGTTTGCTCTGGTCGCTTCCCTCGAGGCGATCAAGGAATGGATGGAGATTGACTTCCCCAACTGTCAAGGGTAGTACATGATAATCCCGTTAGATTATTTAGAAGTCTAAGTGTGTGGCAATAGTACAAGAGGGCAGAGCCTAATATATACGTTTTACTGCTATGTGGATCGGAAGTATCCCAGCCTCTTGGTTTTGACACTCTTTCTCGATTTAAATGCAGTTAAGTAAGGTCTTTGAAGACACTTAACTTTTGGTTCCTTGAGTTTTTTGCAGATACTCCCTCTGAAGGTGATCCTGTAGGGTGAGGTCTTTGAAGACACTGACTAGGTAGGATGAGGTTTGTGAATGGTTTTATAGCATCGAAGAGTTCCTTGGAACGGGACGCTATAGAGGGTAAGAGTCCTGTTTTCGAATAGCGCTAAAATCCTATAGACTGTAATGTATTATGAAGTTGCAAATGTGGTTCACGATTTTCTCTTTAGTTTTTGCTGCGTATATTCTTTAACTTTGTAGTGTATTGCTTCAAGGATCCCGCACACACATAGCTCACAAAATTTGCAACCCTTAGTCACGGGTGGCTGACCTGTGGCTGACCTGTGTGGCTAACCTGCAGGTGGCTGACTTGGGTGGGACCCACTGATCACATGACCAGCCTACCGTGCACACACACAAATCTTTTGTATGCAAATTGACTGCTAGAAGCCTTCCTTTCTAGCTCTCCATCTTACGATTAATATACAAATGGGACCCCAAATTGGAGCCTTTGTCAAAGGTAGTACATGGTAATCCCGTTAGATTATCTAGAAGTCTAAGTGTGTAGCTATAGAACAGGAGGGCAGAGCTTAATATATACGTTTACTGCTTATAGATCGGAAGTATCCCAGCCTCCTAGTTTTAACACTCCCTCTCGATCCATATGCAGTTAAATAAGGTCTTTGAAAACATTTAACTCCTAGTCCCTTAAATCTTTTGCAGGGTAAAATCTTTGAAGATATTCCTTTTAAAAAGAACTTTTTTTAAAGGTAATCCTATAGGGTAAAGTTTTTGAAAACAGTAACTAAGTTTAGGTAGGATAAAGTTTATGAATGGTTTTATAGCATTAAAGAGTTCTTTAGAACAGGACGCTATAAAAAGTAAAAGCCCTGTTTTCGAACAGCTAAAATCTTAAACTGTAATACATTATAAAGCTGCAAAAGTGGTTTATAATCTTTTTTTTAATCCTTGCTACGTATATTTTTTAACCCTATAGTGTGCTGCTTTATAGTGTGCTACTTTATAGACTTTTTTGTAATAACTAACACTTTAAACTAAAGTTAAAGCTAAAAGCACCCTTAAAGTTGTAAATCTTGTTCTTTTAAGTAAAGTTTATCCTTTATTTTATACTAAAAACGGACTTTTTTTATAAAATAGCGGACATACTTCTTTTAGTTGCTCTATTTTCGATTAATATTATATTAAATAGTTAAGCTTTTTAACTTTTTTTTAAAATAGTTATAAGCTTGCTTTTAAAAACCTTAAAGTGTTTTTTTTACTTATATACTTTTTGCTAGTTAGCCGTAAAAGTTATAGTCCTAAAACATTACGTGCTTCCTATTTTAACTATTTTCTTTTAAAACAATTATATTAAACGCATGCTATGTTTTTTTTTAACCTTTTATTTAGCATGTAAGCTTACAGTAAGTACTACAAATAAGCTTATAAACACGGACCTTTTAGTTTAAATGCTAGCTAAAACTCGTTTATTGTTTTTTATGTTGTTATATTTTAATGTTAAACATTTTTATAGCAATAAAAGTACTATAGTTTTTATAAAGCTTTAACAAAAAAAATGTAGCACAAGTATATATATAGTTAAACAAGTTTTAGTTAACTAAGTTTAAGGTAGTTTAATATTTCCGGGAGTAGCTTTGCGTTATATTAGCTAAAGTACTTTTTAAAAGCTAAGCTTATTGTGTTTAAATAAGTAAACATTCGTAAAAGTTAATCCGGATTAAACGTTAAAATTTACTGTTGTTTTTAGTAAAAAATAGTTTTTAAGTGCTTAATAGTTTATGTTTTAGCAATTTTAGTTTTATTATTTATTGTTTTTGTTGGTGGCTTTTGCTTTCGTATGTACGTACTCGTGCAGGGGTAGGGGTAAACCTGTTGTTTGTTATATTTATTTATATCTCTAAAAAATAAAAGGGTAAGCTAGTCTTGCCTGTACGAAAGGAAACTATATAGGTAAATGATAGTTTGTGCGCGGTTTGTGCGCAACTCCTTATCTTATCCGTACGATGGATAAGACCACTGGCCGTACGTAAGTCATACTTGTGTACGAGCAATACTGCTAATCCAACAGTTTTAGCTAATTTTGTGTTTATTTTGTAGCCTAGCTTTTAACGGTTTTAATGTTTGTTGTTTTAAAGTGTAAAAATGTATTTTAACGGAGTTATTTATAGTTAAAAGATTAGCAGTAAAAAGTAATAAATATTTTTGAGCTATTTTGCCCTTTAGCTTTGCGCACGGACTATTTTAGCCTTTTATAGCCCTTATTTTAGTCCTAGAGCCTTTATTTTAGCCCTAATAACCTTTTAAATTTCTTAAAGGCAGGCTTAAGTAGTAGCTTTATAAGACTATTTGCTACTTAGTTTAAAGTAAACATATATTTAAAATCGACTTTTTTAGCAGCTATTTGCTTTTAATATTATCGATTTTAAATTAATATATGTTTATTTTTTTTATGTAGTAGTAAGTTATAAAATGCTAAAATAGCTCCTTAATTATTACTATAAATAATAGTAAATATATTGTTTAACTTAACATTAAGTTTAAACAATAGTTTTTTTATTTAAACAGCTTTTTTTAAAGCTTATGTTTACCTTTTAAGTTTAAATTTAAAGGATAATAAAAATACCGTTGGTTAACGTTTTAAACTTTAGCTAACTGCTCTGCTTCCTAAGTTAAAAACATACTTTAAAGTTGATTAACAGGTTTTTTTGCAAGCATTCTAGTTTAAATCGGTATAGCTTTATAAGTTAATGTTCTATTTTTTATATACTAGTTTTAAATCGATCGTAGTTATTAAGTACTTAAATATTTGCTTTACTGCTATAATATAAAAAACATTTAGCTTAATTATATACTTATTACATTTTAAAACAGCGAAAGCAATATTTAGTTTAATATTTAATATTGTGTACATTAGTAAACTAATAGCTTTTTAATACTACTTTCGATTTTTTGCTTTAAGTATAAAGTTGTTTTTAAGTGCTTTAATGTTTGCAAAAAAAAAGGTATAAGTTAGCTTTGCTTTTTTATGTTTAAGCTTATTTAAGTTTTAAAAACTAAATTTTGTTAAGACTTTTTTTAGGTAAGCCCGCTATAACAGTTTTAGGGTGCAATATGTTTAATCCTGCTTTATAGCTATTCTTAAATAAAATTTAGCAGAGCTTAAGTTGCTTATTTAAAACTTTTTGCTTAAAGCTTGTTTAATGTTGTTAATTTTTAAGACTTTTAGTTTAATAATTAAAAGATTGTTAACATAAACAGCAATATAATAGTTGTTTTAAGCAAAAACCCTTATGTTTAAGTTTAAGCTGCTAAATCTTAAACTTTTTAAGAATGTTGCTAGCGTATTATATTATACCCTAAGTGCTTGCTTTAGTTCGTAAAATGCTTTGTTAAGTTTGTATACTTTTATAAGGTCCTAAATAAATTTAGGTAGCTGTTTAACGTATATATTCTTTGTTACTTTTTTATATAAAAATGTTGTTTTAACGTTTATTTAGTAAATTTCGAAATTTAGTGTAATAGCAATTGCGAACAAGATTTTATAGCTTATAGGTTTAACTATTAAAGCAAACGTTTTATAGTAGTTTATTTTGCTTTATTGTTTAAATCTTTTAATTATTTATTTAGCTTTATAGCGAACAATCTTTTTTAATTTATTTTTTTTAAGCTTATATACTTATTTTTTAAACAGTACTTTAGCGTTAAATAGTGTAGTTACTATTTTTTAAGTTAAATTGTTAACTATAAAGCTATGCTTATTATTTATAGCTTTACGTTATTCGCTTTAGTAAAAACTGCGTTTTATAGCTTTATAGCTAACTAGTTTAATAACTTTAATAGCTTTTATTACACTTAAAGCAGTAGCAATAAAGTAAAAAGCGATTAGTTAATGTTTATAATTGTTTAAGCAAATTTTATTATGTTTAAGTTTTAGTATTAGTCTTTTTAGTTAACTTAAAACGTGTATTTTTAAGCGGATGCTTTCGCTTTTACTTTTATTGCTGCTGTTAGAACATTAGTGTTAACTGCGTGCGAGACTTTTTGCACGACTGCTTAAATAACCTGTTAGCCCAATTGGGTAAGCGGTGTGCGTACGCAGAATTCTTTGCTTAAACAGCGAATCCTGCGTACGAAAGCTCTACTTTTCCTTTTAGTAGAAGATAGGATTAATACACGAGTTATTTGTCTTACACGTTTTGTTTACGTACGATATTGTACCCTTAGCTACTTAACAGCTGCTGTTTTTTAGTAAAATGCTACTAAAAAATCTACTAGGAGTGCTTATATACTTAGTGTTGTTTAATAATATAAAAAAATTATTAAAAGCATATAAGTTACTGTTTTTTATAGGGCTAATGTTTTCGCTAGTTATATTATTAAGTATATTATATAGTAAATTACGTATAAAAAGCAACATTATTTTTCTTTTAAAAATTAGCTTGTTGTTATTAATCTTTATAATAAAGAATTTTGTTGCCCTTTTTAAAAATAAATTTAAAGTAGTGTTTTTTAAAGTAATATTGTTTAAAGCATCTTTTTTAATCTTGTTATTTAAGCTTTATTAAGCCCGCTTTTTATTGCTAACCTTTTTTAATGTTTAATTTAATAATATATAAAAAGTTTTTTAAAAAAAAGTTACGTTATTAGCGTTTATAACTTTTTTACTTTTTAAAAGAATTATATAGTTGTAAAAACTTTAATGTTAATACTTAAACATTTTATAAAACAACGTTTTTTATTAAAAAGCTAACTTTTTTTTGTTTGCTTTAAAGTATTAACTATTTGTTTTTACTGCTATTATATAATTATATATAAATGTTTGCTTATATTACTTTTTATATAATAATATGCTTATTTAATTGTTAAACTGCCGGATTATAGTATAACATGTTGTTTAAGCAATTATAAGCTAATATTTTTGCAATATTTTATTATTTGTAGCTTAGCTTATTATTTATAGCTTAGTTTATTATTAATATTATTGTTGGTAGCTTTTGCTTTTGTACGTACGTACTTGTGCGGGTGTAAGGGTAAACCTGTTATTGTTTGTATTTATTTATATTTTTAAGAAGTAAAAGGGCAAGCTAGTCTTGCTCGTACAAAGGGAACTTATATAAGTAAATGATAGTTTGTGCGCGGTTTGTGCGCAACTTTTTATTTTATCCGTACAACGGATAAGATTATTAGTTGTACGTAAGTTATATTTGCGTATAAGCAATACTGCTAATTTAACATTTGCAAATCTTTTTTTTGTAGTGTAGCAGTATTGCTTGTGCGATTTTTTTTATTGTTTATTATCCGATTTACGTAAGCTTTTATTTGTACAACAAGTTGGTTCGTAATAACTAACTTTTTAAGTGCTAGGTTAGGGTTTTTTTTGTATAAGCATTTGCTGGATTGTTTTTCCTGTTTACTTATTGTATTTCCGAAATTTCGCGATTTTCGTACGCTTTTCGAAGGGATATAATATTGATTATAAATTGCTTTTTTTAGGTTATGCTTAGCTTAACGAAACAGTTGTATAACGATCTCGAATTAGTATAAATAACTAAAAGAATTGCGGGTAATCCGATCGTACGAGTGATTTTTTGCAGGGTGGTGCTAATTGTAATTGCATAATTGAATCTGTTAATTATTTTGTATAGTTTACTTGCAAGTATGCTGCGTGTAACCTTTTTGCACTTAATTAAGTTTTAATGTACAATATTGCCGCGGATTGTAAAGTTTTCTTTTGTATAATCTTCGGTAGCTAGTACAATAACGAATTTAAGCTGTAAGCTTAAGTTTTTGTTGTTCGCAAAAGATCCGTCCGTAAATATAAAAAGCTTTGTACAGCAAAAATTTAGTGGTATAAAGCATAAACTTTATTGTAGGTTATTTATTTGCTATTGTAGCTGTATGTTTAATGCTTTTATGTTTTTTTCTGTTGGCTTTTTAACTTGTGCTGCAACTAATAGGTTGTACGAAGTTTTTGGTTAATATATTAAAGCAATATAAGCACTTTTAGCGCGTTGTGCAACATATTGTTGCGGAAAATCGTTCGTACGAAGATTAATTATTTTTAAATGTTGCATTTGTTTTTTTTGCGTAAAAACAAAGTTTTGTTTGTTAAGCTAAATTTTGCTTTTGTTAAACTTAACGACGGGTTAGTTATAATTTAGAATTGTTTTTGTTTTCGCTCGAAAGTGTAAGTGCTTTTTTTTTTCGTACGAAAATTTTTTTAAAGCAATGCTAAAGGTGTTATCCGTTTAAAAACCTATAATTGTAAATTTGTCCGGTCTTTTTTTAATATATAGGAAACATAGGTTATACGTAAAAACTTTTATTTTAAGTTTTGTACAGTAATGCTTGTAGTAAGTTTTAAACTAATAAAGCTTAAATTTTGCGAGTTTATATAATGGTTGTACAATCTTAAATAAGGTTTTTTTGGGGTACCGTTTTTTAAGTTCTTTTAGCAAATGTGCGTATATTTCCCGAGTAAGCTTGTTGTATAACTAAGTATAAGCTTGCGAAATGTTTTACAGTTTTGCTTGCATTTTATAGTTTTAAATTAACGAAAGTTTTAATACAAGGATTAAACGTTAGCTTATTTGTTAAATTGTTAGTGCTTACGTAAGAATATATTTTTTGCTGTTATTGCTATAGCTTTAAACAACTAGCTTAAATTTTTCGTACAGCTTAGTTGTTTTACTTTTAACTTTTTATACGAGCTTAGTTCTAAAAATTTGCAAATGGTTGTGTTGTTTAGAATTATATTATACGAACTTGAATATACTTTGGGTAGCTAGATTGTTGATTTTAGCTGCGTTCAATTTTTAAAACGGGGTTTTTGGTGTATTAATTATATTGTTTTGCTTTAGTTGTACGGCTAATGCGTAGCTTTTTTCCTTTTTTGCGGAGATGAACGTAGTAAGTGGTGCAACTGTTTTCCGGGGTTTGCTTTTTTGTTTTAGCTATGGTTGTTCAACAGCTTATGGTCGGTTGTACGAAGTATTTTGTTTTTTGTACGAGAGGTTTAGAATGGTTTTTTGTTTATAGTACGGTTTAACTTGCGTACAACAGAATTTCGTAGGTTCGTTTACTATATTAATAATAATGTTTTAATTTTTAATTAAGGAAATCTTGTAAAGTTTAGTTTAACTTTTGTTTTTTTTTTAAACTATAATTTTACTTTGTAAAAGTAAAGATAACACTTCGTACGATAAAAAAGGTTCGTTTTTTATATGTATAGCTTAGTTAACGTTTATTTTCGTGCGAATATTTTATAGCATTTTTATAGCTTTTCGTATAACTTTTGCTTTTTTTGTAATATCGGGCGAAAAGGGCAAATCGCTATTAATTTTAGAGTACGCGCCGAAAACTAGCAGGGTTAAAACTAGGCTGTTTGGTCCGGCTGTATTATTTAATGCTTTTATAGCTATTTAAAGTATTGTTTTATTGTTCGTACAATAGCCGATTTTTTTGTGCAAAATATTAAACATATAATAGAGTAATATATATGCTTGTTTAATTTTGCTAATAGTTTAATGTGTTTTAACAGGCATTTTTTTGCACGATGTTTTTGTTAATTGTACGTTATTGCGGAATTTTTCTAACGCAAAGTTTGTACTAAGGTTGTATACAATAAAGTTTAGCGGTTTTTAGTATATAAAAATCTAACATTAGCAGAATATAGTTTATGTGTTATATACAAATAAAGACTTTAAAAACTTTGCTGCTTAAAACGAAGTGCTTGTATTAATAACGTGCAAAGTTAGTTGTTCGTTAATTTATATAACGTTAATAACAATTTTGTAGTTAAAGTTAAAATTGTTCTTTAAGGAAAACTTAAATCTTTTAGAGGACTAGTTGTACGATTAACAATAGTAGTAGAATTTTTTGATTTTTTGTAGTACGAAAACATTAACGTTGTTATATTTTACTTTTTTTAAAAAGGTATGCAGTTTTTTCGTACGAGGGTGTCCGAATTGTTTGTAAAGCTTCTAAAGCTTTGTTTTTATAAAGTAAACTGTTGTTTTTTGTCGGCTTACATTAAAGAATAAGTGTTTCTATTTTTGTACAATAAGAACAGTTGTTTTGTTTTTTCGTACAATAACGTTTAAAACATTGTTAAAATACGCGTGCAATTTGTTTGCGTTATAAAAAGATAAAAAGAAAAGGGTAAAAGCTTCAAGAATATAAAATGTTATTTGTTTAACTAAGGTTAAAATATTTATTGTTTTAATTGCTTTAAGGCTTAAAGTGCTTCCGAATTGAATTAAAGTATTGCTTGGGGTCTAGTTTATTCGTACGGAGAGGTTCTTTCGTACGAAAGCTTTAGCTTGGGCTTTTCTTGTAGTTAAAACTTTTGCTGCTCTAGTGTCCTAAAGAATGCTTTAATATTTCGCACTATATTAGCTTTTAAAAAGGAAATTTGATACAGTTAGGTAGAGGGGGCACTAGCCACGCAGTGGCTAGTGGGGCCACAAGGGCTGTGGCTCATGGCCACCCCACTGGCTGGGGCCCACCTATAAATGGGTGGCCGCAGGCAGTGGCCTTTGGCCACCACTTTTACACAAACCAAGCTACCAATACAGAGATCACCACCATATACACTACCCCCCCATAGGTTATTGTGTTAAATGGTGCGGTGAATCGTATTGAGCCACGACCGTGGCGTTGTTGAACGAGGCCGGAGTGGTTTTTCAACCTCCGCGACCGTCTCCAACAGCCTGCCGTAGGTTTTTCAACATCGGCAGCTTCAAACACGACTGCAGAGTGGTTTTTCAACCTCTGCAGCCGTCCTACAACCACAAGGTCGTTGTCCCAAGCTCTCCCGTCAATTTGCGACCTATTCGATTAGTCCCCGCAAACTTACAACGCCCTTGATCGAACGACAGCAGAGTGGTTTTTCAACCTCTGCGGCCGACTCCAAACGAACGATCGAACGAGGTCGTTCTGCTTTTCGAATGCAGCCGGCAGTTGGCAACGTCGCGTTTTTACCCTCAGCGTTACTCCGGCTTCGCGGCGTTCATCCGCAATCGAATCTAACAACCACAGTGTGGTCGTCGTTTCCCCTGCCCAATTACCCTTTTACGACGACCCAGGCAATACAGCTCTTCAACAGCAAGCTCTCCCGTACGAATTCTTTCCGCGAATCTCTCCCCGCGAACAACTACAACGTGGTCGTCAGTCTCCCGTTAACGACGACCTGCCCACGCAGCAATTGATCTACAGACCAACCATCCTTCGAAGACCTACACAAACCTACACAGACCTACACCTGTACAGACCTGCAGACCTACACCTGTACAGACCTACAGACCTGCACTTGTACAGACCTGCAGACCTACACCTGTACAGACCTACAGACCTACACCTGTACAGACCTGCCTACCCCTACAGACCTACACAAACCTATTGGTGGATTTTGGTGGATTTAGTGGGATTGGTGGGATTGGTGGGGCTTATGTTTGTGGCTAGGGCTAGGGCTATTGAGGTCAATAGATTTTTGTTGTGTGCGCGGCACTTGATACAGTTAGGTAGAGGGGGCACTAGCCACGCAGTGGCTAGTGGGGCCACAAGGGCTGTGGCTCATGGCCACCCCACTGGCTGGGGCCCACCTATAAATGGGTGGCCGCAGGCAGTGGCCTTTGGCCACCACTTTTACACAAACCAAGCTACCAATACAGAGATCACCACCATATACACTACCCCCCCATAGGTTATTGTGTTAAAATTGTTTGCGAAGGTTTTTTTGTTTTAAACATAAATGTCCTTTTTAGTTGTACAATAAATGTAAGCGGCGTTTATTAAGAATTAGGTAGCTTTATTGCTTGTATTTAAATCTTGGATATTATCCGAATTGTTATTATATAAAGCTTTTGGAGGGCTTTCGTAGTTTAGGACAAATGTATTATATTTTTTGTACGAGGGTGCTAGTTGGTTTAACGTTTTGCAAGCAAATATATATTACGTTTTAGCTTGCGTTCTTTTTTGCTATATATAATTAGTAGACTAGCATTTGTTCTTTTTGCAAATAAAGCATTTTTTTTTAGGTTTGTTGTACGATCCTTAAAGCTTTTAGCTTTTGTATTTCTTGTTGTTGTATAACTTTTTTAAGTAGTTAGTATTATACTGTTTATTTATAAAGTATGCTTTGTTTGTACAAAACTAGCTTGCTTTTCGGTTTATAAAAATTTGTAGTACTGCTTTTAAGTTTAAAAATAAAGCTTTATACGTAAGTTTTATGTTTATAAGGGCAGTTTTTAGTTAGGGTACTTTAAAACATGCTTGTACAACAGTTATATAAAAGGGTATTTCGTTTTTATAGCTAGGTTTTAACGTACGTTAAATAAGTTAAAGCTTGTTAAAAAGTTTTTTTAATACTTTCAGCATTAGCTTGTCGGAATTGTTCTGTTTTATTTGTACGAAACTTATAGTTGCTTAATTAGCAAAATATTGCCTATAGTTTACTCTTGTATTAAAATACGTGTTTAATATTGTATATATTTTATTTTATTTTTGTGTAAGTTTAATGTAATTAATGTAGTACTGTTTAGCTTAACTTTTTAGTACGGTTAGAAATACTGCGTAGTATTGCTTTTTTGTAATTTTAAGTTAACAGTAGGTTAAAATAAAAATGCGGGCTTTGTTGTACAATATGTTGTACGGCTTTTTGTTATAGTTTTAATTTAATTGTTATGCTTTGCTAAAAGCATTAAATAAGTTTGTGTTAAAGTTGTTGTTTTATATAATGCGTGTGGGGGGCAGCTGGTAAATGAGATTTTCGTACGGTAACAGGGTGGAAATCCGGTATGTTTTCGTACGAGGATTTTTTGCGGTATTTTCGGTTGGAGCTTTTGTTCTGGGGGTGTTAAAGCGTACACTTAGTGTAGTTTGTTCGTACGGAAGGGGTGTAGGAGTTGAAACGTTGTACGTAGGAGGAACAGGGTTTGAAACACTTGGGGTGTTTTATTGTACGGGGGGCGGTGTAAGTTGTTCGATTGAGGGAATAGCGGGGTTTGTGCTGTTGCTAGCGCTTGTTGTGCAGGTTAATCTTTTATTGTACGAACGTTTTAGCAGTTGTACGGTTTTATTGCGTTTAATTATAGCGATAAGCTTTTTTTTGAATGGACGAGCAATATGCAAAAACTGGTATGTTGTTTATTTTTAGAAGTCGATTTTGTAAAAACGTATAATTTGTTGTTTTCTAATTTTTATTCGTACGTACTTATGTAAATATTGCTTAAAGTACGTAGTTATTTTTTTGGGATTAGGTGGTTTTGTGAGGTTAATAGAAATGTCCTAATATTTTTTGTCGGTTTTTTTTTTCTAGATTTTAGCGGGTATGTTTGTACTAATGCTTATTTTTTCGTACGTAAAGGTGAGGTTTTTTGCGTTTAATAATAATGCTGTTGCTATAGTTGTCGGAGGGTGTAAGTATAGCTTACTGTTTTTTTTAATTAGTTGTACAAAAGTAAATTAAGTTAACATAGTTAGCAATTAAGCGGATATGTTTTAGTTTTATATTGTATAAATTAAGTTAACATAGTTAGCAGTTAAGCAAATGTGTTCTAGTTTTAAATCGTACGAAAAATCGACGTTAATACGTTCGTTTTAGTTCGCGTTAAAATTTACTAAATTTTTTTTTTTTGTACGAACTGTTCCGGGAGATAGCACAAAAACTGTTTTTTCGACAGTAGGCTTTCGTTTTTTTACTTTGCTAATCTATAATTGTTGATGCAACTATTAATTAGTGTTAGTGGCTTTTGCTTTCGTACGTACGTATTTGTGCGGGTGTAAGGGTAAACTTGTTGTTGTTTATATTTATTTATATTTTTAAGAAGTAAAAAAGCAAGCTAGTTTTGCTTGTACGAAAGGAACTTATATAAGTAAATGATAGTTTGTGCGCGGTTTGTGCGCAACTTTTTATTTTATTTGTACGACGGATAAAACTACTAGCTGTACGTAAGTTATATTTGCGTACGAGCAATACTGCTAATCTAACAATTATTATAGTTTTATAAACACCGATAGCTTTTTTGTAAATGTTACTTTATTAGTGTTGCTTTATAGCTATAAACAACATTTAAATTCTTTAACTTTAGCAAAAATATTTAAGTTTTTTGCTAGTGTTTTTATTAGCTTTGTTTAAGGTAAATATATAATACTTTCGTTTAAAGCGTTTATAATGTTTTAAAAACGCTTTAAATGCTTTAGTAAATTCTTTTTTAAATTTAAGCAGTAGTACTTAAGTTATATTTGAATAGTTGTAGCAAATAATAGCAAAGTATGTAAACTTTTCGTACTTTTTAGGAGCACTTTTTAGCAAACCTGCTATATTTACGTGCAATAACTTAAGTAAGTAAGTGCTGCGCCGAAGGGTTTTTAGGTGTAATGTTTTTTTTATTTTTGTTTAAACGCAGTATTTACATACGTAGTTTAGCTTTTAGGGCTTAATATATCCTGCTTTTACTAGTTTTTTAATCGAGGATTCGCTAACGTGTTTAAATCGTTCGTGCTATAAGGCTAATTTAAGGTCGAAAAAAAAGTAAACAGCAAAAGCAGCAGTAGTAGCTTTTATATTAAATCTAGGTTAATTAACCAAATATAAGCTATTATATTCCGTTCTTTTTAAAAATATTTTGTTTTTTTTTTAAAGCGTAAGCTCTATTGCTTTAAAAAAAGAATTTAGCACTAGGTTTTACTAAATAAAAAACCAATATTAGGTTAGCTCCGATCGTTAAGCAATATATAGCGTTTTTTAAAGTAATAGTTTGTTGTTTGCTGTTAACTATACTTATAAATATATAATTATTACGCTAAATAGCTTAAATTACTAACCTGCTAATCCTTAGTGTTATAGGGCATAAAGCATTATAAAAGTTAATAAAATTGTTTTAGTCCAAAAATATAAGTACGCTTGTTTTGCTGTTAATAATTAACGCTTTTTTTAAGGTGTTAACTAAGTTTATAGCTTTTTTTTAAGTTATTACAGTAAGTAAAGCACCTATGATTTTTTTGAAACAACTTTTCTTAAAGATGTTGTTAAATAGTTTTTTTGCTGCTTTAATGCTAATGTTATTTCCTTAGGTAACCTTGCTTTACATTTGTTTAACTTGTAATGCAAAGTAAATAAAGCTTTAAAACATAAAGAACATTAGCCCTGCCGGTACAAGAACAGCAAAAAGTAGTTTAAGGTCCGTAAACGTATAAGCTATAAAAATAGTGTGCTTTAAAGGTTAAAAAGGTTCCTTAAAAAGTAGGGCTGCAAAAAGAGTTGCAACGTTTTGTTTTTTTCCCTCTGCGGTTGTATTATTCTTGTGCTCTTAAATTTCCTTAAGCTTAGTTTCGTGCTACCTAGCACGCTTATAGCGCTGTTTTTCGTCCCATCTAGCAAGCTTAAGCTTTAAGTGCTTCTTATAGCAAACCTTTAAATATAGTTTATAACAAAAGTTATACATTTTCCGCTTGTTGCTATAACTATAGTTATAACTTAAAGAAGCAATAAAGTTCTTTTTTGTAGCAACTAAACTTATTTGCGTAGCTTGCTCCTTTTGTTCACGTTTAAAATTAACGGCAGCATTTATAGCATTTTTTAGTATAACTGCTGCTTAAATTATTGCTGGGGGAACCTTGTTGTTATAAATAAATATTTCCGTAATATTAAGTTCTTAAGTAGCAAAAAATAAGTCGAAGTTAATGCTAAGTCCGTTAATAAATTTGCAGATAACGTATAAGTAAAGCTAAGCAAAAGCTAAATTTAGCGCTGTTATGTTTGCTTATATTTGTTAAAGTGCTGTTGCAAATTATATTATTTCACTAGCGGTTTTTAAAGTAGTATTTTTTTATTGTTAATAATATTAAGCAAACTAAGCTTTGCTTTTCGGCTTATAAATGTTAAACAGCTTAGCTTAAATTAAAGCTAATGTGTTTAAAGGTCGAATAATAGTAATTTTAACCTAATAATAAACATTAGTTAAAAGCTTGCTATAAATTATAGCACATGCTATATTACGCTTGTTAAACCACTTGTTCTTTTAAGCTTTAAAGCTTTTTTTGCTGTTTTTTGCTCGAATAGTTAAAAGTGTTATTTAAAGCTTGCTAAAGAAAAGTTGTCCGAAGCTGCTTATCGTAAGCTTTTTTTTTTATGTCCTAACTTTATTTTAGCTATTAACCTAAGTTGTCCAAAAGTTTTACTTTTTCGAGTTCTTTTAACGTTGCGTTAAACGTTATTGTCACTTAAAAATTTAGTAAACTTTATAAAAGCAAAAACACTTAATGCTTTAAGTTATAATAATAATGTAAAAGCTGCGTTTTTAAAGGAGTTAAAAAACCTAAAAAAGGTTAATTTAAAGTTTAAATCTTAATTTAAGTAAGTGTTATTAATCGGATTAACAAAGAGTTCGTGACATTTTTAGCTTTAAAAAGCTATGTTTACAGCTTTTAAGAGTTCTTTAGGAAGTTCAGAGCTTCTTAAAGTGTTAAAAGAGTTAAACGAATCTTTTAAACTGCTGTTAATCGTAAGGTCGAATTATGCAAGGTTAAACTCGTATAAAGTAGGTCGTCGAAAAAAAGTGTTAACTTTGTAGCTAAAAAAGTCTTGTTTGCTCGGTGTAAATGAACAAAAGGAAACTTTTAACAGTGTTAAAAACAAAAAAGGATTAATTAATAATAAATTATCGACGTAATTTAAACTTAAGTTGTTGTGTAAATTATTAGTTACTTTTGGAGTAAAAGGTAATCTAGTAAAAGTAATAATTCTTTAGCAAGTCGAAAAGAATTCTGCTGCTAAAAAATCGATAAGTAGTAGCAAAAAAGATTCTAGTTTTTTTACGGAAGTAATATTAAGTATTTGTAAACATTTTAGCTTTTATAGTGGTTAGCAAAACTTTATTAAAGGTAGTATATAGTAATCCTGTTAGATTATCTAGAAGTTTAAGTGTATAACTATAATACAAGAGAGCAGAGCTTAATATATACGTTTTACTACAGTGTAGATCGGAAGTATTTTAGCTTCTTAGTTTTAACAAACTTAAGTTTTAATGTTTTAAAAAAAAAAGGTTAAAGTTAAAAATTTAAGTAGTTAATAGAAAATAAGCTTAAATTTTAGTTTAAATTAAGCAATTTATAGGTTTATTTTTTATTTTAGTAAATTTTTTAACCATTACTAGTTTTTGCATTTTTATGTAAAAAAAGCTTATTCGTAATTAACGGGAAAGCTAATAAGTATAAAGAAATTTTAATACGTATAATTGTTAGCGTTAAAAATTAATCAATAAATTATATAAAGTAATCTTTAACAAGTTAAATGCGTTAAAATAAACAACTAGGCTTATAACTTATTAAAAGTAATACATAGTAATCACGTTAAATTATGTAAAAGTTTAAGTGTATAGCTATAAAACAAAAAAGCAAAGCTTAATATATACGTTTACTGCTTGTAGATCGGAAGTATTTTAGCTTCCTAGTTTTAACAGCTTTGCTTTTATAAAGGACATTAATTGTGACACCCTTGCAATTTTTTTCCTTTTAGTTTTTTATTTGTAAATTTTGTATAATATACATTATTATAAAAGTTGTGCTTTTTTTTTTATGTAAAATATAACAAGTAATAAATATATATATAAAGCTTTGCTTTTTTATATTATAGTTAAACATTTAAATTTTTTAATAATTTAATAAAGTTATTATATATTATTTTTAACATTTTAAGTGTTTAAATAAAGTTATACTACATATTTCTAAAGTAGTAGTACGTGCTTGCGAAAGGGGTGAACACACAGTTTTACTCACTATATGTTATACAAAAGGAAAGGTTCTAGGTTCGTACGAAGCAAAAGCTTCGTACTTAAAGGGCTAACTAGCGCAGAAACGGCTAGAACAACCCTCCCTGGGCCCTGCCCCCCTTAGGGCTACCCTTACGTACGGGGTAGCCAATATAGCTAATATAGCTACTGCAACTAACACACAATATTATTTTAACATTAAGTGCTAAAAAAGTTATTATAAAAATTAACTATAAAAATTACTCTCTTTTATATGTCCTAGGCTCGCGAATGGTAAAGCGAGTCTGGTCCAATATATTTTATACACGCTGGAATATGTAGCTAAAGTAACGGCTGCTAGGTTTATACTTAGCTGGGCAAAACACCTGGATGCGGGGAAACCTTTTTGTGTTATATGCAGGCAAGTTAATAGTACTAAGCTCGCGAGGTAACACTTCCGTGTAAAATAGTATACCACTACGGGTAATAATTTGTTAATGATAGGGTAATCCGTAGCTTAACTAAGCTTAATGTCCGAAAGGACAAGCTTAGCAGTTTAACGCTTGCTAAAGTGTTAGTTAAAGGTTGGTAATAGCGATCTTTGGCTTAAGGTACGGGTTACTCCTACCTGAAAAAGTGCTAGCAGTTAAAGGTTAAGCGTAAAACCTTTAGCTATCGGAGTGGATAGTTTATAGTAAAACTATTTATAGGTATAAAGGAATTGGCTTGTGGCGGCCAAGCGTTCATAGCGACGTCGCTTTTTGATCCTTCGATGTCGGCTCTTCCTATCATACCGAAGCAGAATTCGGTAAGCGTT